>JBAGKK010020277.1:0-11508 GCA_037177015.1 Euceroptres primus | reverse complement strand
CTATTTATATAAATTGATTCTAAAGTCGTTATATCAAAATATATCGATATAAATCGATTCTGAAGTCTTTTCGTCGATGTAAATCCATTCTAAAGTCGTTGTATCGATATAAATCGATTCTAAAGTTGATATAGCGATATAAATCGATTCTAAAATTGCTATATCGATATAAGTCGATTCTAAAGTCGGTGCATCGATATAAATCGATTTTTTGGAGAAAAAAGCATATAGACATGTGAAGTACTTTTAGCGCGAGCAGTACGCGCCATCTGGCAGTTTTTGCTATAAACGGTTGGGTGCACCTAACCTATGAGTCTATGTAAATAAATGGATAAACCCTCATTTAATTTCTTTCTTTTCAAATTTTTTGGCTTTGATAACAAGAAAAATGAAAATAATAATAAAGAACTTCTTCCAAGAAATAAACACAAACTTATTTCGGAAGGAAAGTCTCGTAAAAGGTGACAAATGATTAAAAAGTTGTCACGTTTGTGACGTGTATGAGGCAATCGAGCAAACTGATGCAAGTTATAGCCAAGTATTTGGAACAGTTTTACGACAAACACGAGGATCAAGAAGCGCTAAAAAGAAGCAAAAATTTGTATAGTGTCTCAGTGACGGTAAGTAAATTTGTATATTAATTATATTCCATAAATATAATTTGTGTAAATATTATTTTTAAAATATTACTTATGTACACGTTTTGCGAAATGTAATTTTTTAAATATCAATCACGTAAGTTATCAATTTATGGCTGAAATTTAATTTCTTTATTCATATCAATGTTGCATATTGGTTAAATAAGTGTATTTATGAAAGGAATATAAGCGAACAGTTGACATAAAGTATACACGATGAAAGTGAAAGAGTTATTATTTTTATAAAAATAAATATTGGCTGTACGTTTGTCTGATACATAATGGAAAGTCATAAAATTCTTTAAAGTTTTATTATATAAATATTCTTATCAATATGTAAAATAAAAAAATTACAAATTTATATCAGTTTTGCAGGAATCATTGGAACCACCGCATTCCATTGGGACCAGGAAGACAACAGGAAATGGAAAACTTAATACTTTCTAAATTTCTTTGTGCATTTTATATTTCTTAGAAAAGATTTTAGGTTTTTCGCCTCCTTCGGGGGAGGCAGTAGTGCATGCTTATTATGATCTTTAAGAAATCCAAAAAATTCACTGTGTTACCCCTTATTAACACTTTCGAATCTTTCAAACAAACATCTTTCCTGTTATCCAAAAAATCTAGAGGAATGAGCTGCATTTTGAAAAGCTAAAAATTAGTGTTGATCAAAAAACTAATTTTTCGAAATGTGAAAGATTTTTAGAGTTGTAGATACAAAGGGAGAAGTTATTTTGTTACAAATAACAAAATAAATTTTATCTTTGTATTATATATGACTCATGTTAATGAATTCCACTTCTTGTTAAAGTAGATTTTGCTTTCAGAAGACAGCATTATGGCTGTGATGATCAAAGCTGAACTTAAGTGTGTTGCACAGAAGGCACATATACAAGAATTGAAAGCAGCAAAAGAAGATCAATTCATAAATGTTATACACATGCTGCTAGAGCTTCAAAGGCAAAATTCTGTTCGAATTTACCACACGATATTGAATCTGCTTCTCGTGAAGGAATACCAAAGTTAAAATTGAAAGCAAGAAGATATCCTGCTGAGACTATGAATAAGTGTTCTATGATTGATGAAGATGAATCGCAATTCTTTAATATTTATTTCGCATCAGTTGGTCAATCAGAAAGTGTTTTATAGTTCTCGGAATATTTTGTTTGAATTATGTGTAGTGTGAAAGCTCATCGAATAAAGACGCACCGAAACAACTATGCGATTTTGGCACAACAATTTTTTAAGGCAAAACACAAAGGCAGTATGACCCAAGATATGCGATATGAAATTGAAACTAAAGGAACCGCTAAATCATTCTTCGAAACATGGACCAAATTGAGAGCTATTGCAACTGGTCTTGTCGTATCCATTTATCAACCGTTCCTGGCTTGCAGTCCTGACGGGATTATTATTAATGGAGAAACATGCACTTACTGCAAGCCAAACTTATAGTGAATTCACGTGAAATTGAAAAAACATTTTTCAGCAAAACATTATCTTAATTTCCATTTCTTTTAATTGACATTGCAGTGTATAAAATTCATATATATTTGTATAAATAATGTATACTCACTCTTGTCTACGGACTGCCGCTATTCATTTTTCTCTTCGTTCAGTCTACAATTGGCCGGGAAATACATAAAACGGAAGTTCAGGATTTTTCTGCTGATTATTGGAACAACCAACAACACTGCAATATCTTCTTGAACTGGTATTTTTTTAATCGAAGAAACATTTGCATTTTCCTCCATACTTTCAATTTACAAGTGCACCCAACCGTTTAAAAATTTTTCCTTCAAGTGGCGCTATCAAAATACTTCACATGTCTATATCTCCTTATTCTGCTTCGTGTTTCCAAGTTCAAGGTGCAACCGGAATGCATTTTTCAGATTAGGATTCCTAAAGGAGCATTCATTTTTAAAAAATGCAACCTAATTGACAGGCTTTCCAGTCTTTCCCCTATTTTCCTTTTTTATAAAAGATTTCCCACTTTTTACCACTTTTTTTCGAGAAACTTACCCTTCTTACCCTTTATTCTCGTTTTTCTCCGTAAATACGGGTTGAATGAATGAAAACCAATAAGACTCCATATTTTTATATGTTTTCAAGCACATTTTATGATTATATCTGCCTGCCCTACCTTATCCCCACTCCAGCACCATAGAACGTGATTCCCATTGTCCCCACCAGATGTCCCAATTAACGATTTTTGACGATAACGGTCGAATGATGAGGCAGAGAGTTAAGATGCCTTCAAAATGCAACAATTGAAAAAACAGTATGAAAAGTTTCAAATCTGGAAGTGTTCAAGATTTTATTTTTGAACAGGAAAGGTTTATTTTCGAATTTTTAGAAAGATTTTATTTCAAGTTTTTATTGTTGGCCTGTTAAACTTAAAAAATTTCACTACCTATCATTATTAACTGAAAATTTTTCAGATTTAAGTAAAAGTAATAAATTTCAATTTCTGAGCATTGAAAACTAAATAATTTTGAATTTCAAATGCATAGAACTGCTCAATATAAAATTAGAAGCCTTCTATATTGCATGATATTTATTTTAAGAGTTTTAAAATCTTTAACGTTTCAAGTTTAAAATTTAATTTTTCGATATAATTGAACAATTTTAATTTTAATGTTATGAAAAATCGACAGCATTAAAATGAATTTGAAATTAATGTGAAAAAGGTTTAACTAGATACCTTAAAACTTGAAAAGTTCAGCGGCATTCTATTTCTATTTGGAACGCTTTCAATTGAAAATTGTTTAATTTTAAATGCTTCGAATTATACTTTCTTGAACTTCGAACTTTTTGAATTAAAAATTATTCAATTTTAGGCACTTTAATTTTGAAATTGTACTTTTTTAAACGATTTAAGTTTTTTGAAACTAAACAATTTTAAATGTATTTCAATGTAAGTTGAATTAAACTTTAATCACTTTCAATTGAGAACATTTTTTAATTTCACAAGCTTCAAAATTTAAATTCTCCATTTTTTGAATGATTCAGTCTTCATTTCATCTTTGTGATTATTTTCAATTTGAAGTTGAAGCCGTTTTTCAAAAACGGACCTACTAACGTTTGTCAAAAACAGACCTACCAACAAACATATGAATAAAGCACCTGAATACCATTAAATTTTGCACACTTCAGGTGCTTTATTCAAAAGTTAATTAAGTTCTTTTTTGACAGATTGTATAATTGTGAACTTTTGAATTTTTTGTGAATTCTAAGCTTTAAATTTAAAATATAAAAATGTGACACTATTTGTAGCAATAAATATAAAATAAAAGAACGAAAATTCCTTAAGAATGTGCAAAAATTGAATCTACTTTGAAAAAGTGACCAAAAGTAACTTTTAAAAAATTTTTGAAAACCACTTTTTGAAAAAAGGGACCAAAAGTAGACAAAGAGTCTTGCTGGCAAGATTGAAATAAGCATTGAAAACTATATATTTTTTTTATTTGTCACTGAATAATTAAAAATTAGAACATAAAATTTTGTAATTGAAACATTCAAAATTTTGCAAGTTTAAATTTAGTCTTAAAAAATAAACTTTTTCTGAATTAGGCATTCAAAACTGGATAATTAAAAATTTGAAAATGTTCCAAATTGAACATTTCAGTATCAAAGCTTTAAAAATTGAATTGGAAATTTAAAGTGACTAAAATTTATAGTTTCTAATCGAACTCACATCCTTCAAAATCCTGTGATAATTGAATATCATATATTTTTCTACTAAAGATTAACAAAATTCATTGTCATTTCCGGATGTTTTGGTCTCAAAATATTCTAGGTCGTTTTTCGCTTCACATAATATAAATACAAATCAACGTACTTAATGATAATAATTGTGTTATTAATGAGACATTTTTATGAAAATGTAATGTAAGAATATTAATATTCATCTGAAAAAAATTAATAATTTTCCAAACATAATTTTCAGAACATTTTTATAAAATTGGTGGACTGGAAGAATATTTAATACAGAGCTGAATAGACTTTAATGTAACATTTCTAATTAAAGGATAATTTCTTTTTCTCGCCCGGAAATTTAAAGGTTGTAGTTAATATAATTTACTCTACTTTTGTTTCCCTATTTTTTTGTGATTAAATTACCCCATTTACTCTTTTTTGTAAACCATTTCGTGCTGTGAAACATGTGAATTAAAAAATGAAATAAAAATGAAATTCAGGAGAGGTTAGTAACTTTTAATCCAAATGAATCTGAGAATTGTCCTCAGAATATCTCAGAATGGCTCGAATACAAATTTCGGATTGGTTAGAATTGTCTCGGTTTCACTCGGACAGAATTTCTATCCGAACCTTTCGCCAGGGCCTATTTCCCCTTTTCTAAAAACATTTCGACCTCTGAAGCCTGAATTGAATTCCTCATTTAAATACTTCTTCACTGTTCTTATGTTTGCAGGACGATAATCCTCTTCAATCCAGAGGTACGTGGCCTCAAATCTGCACAGGAAGTTGATCTGCTGAGGGAGAAAGTCTATGCAGCTCTGGAGGAATACACAAGAACGACAAAGCCAGACGAACCTGGTAGATTCGCTAAATTGTTGCTGCGCCTTCCCTCGCTAAGATCGATTGGCCTCAAGTGTCTCGAGCACCTGTTCTTCTTTAGGTTAATTGGCGACATGCCGATCGACGCATTTCTCACAGAAATGCTTGAGTCGTCACCTCGCATGTTGGAGGATTCTTAGGAGGAGGGGGTGTGCCGCATTTTGGGGCACACCGATCTCTAAAGTCGCCAATCCGACATTTTCCATGATTCGCCATCAGGATCCGATTTACTTACTTGATTGTTGTCTTACGCTTCTTACTCCCAAGACGGGACGCAAAAATCTCAACGCACTCGGAGAAAATGGACTTCGAATTTAAAACATCGTTTCACGATTCGCATCATCGTGATTTTTTTTTTGTTTGGAAGTTTTTAGATTTTTAAAGTCTTAATTCAGTTCGATATGTTCATATAAATCGATTCTAAAGTCAATATATCGATATAAATCAAGTCTAAAGTCGTTATATCGGTATACAGTCGGACCTCCACCATGTCATATTCCACCATTTCATATTCCCCGCAACTAGTCTTGATCGTTTGCGGAGATAGTTGCGGAGTCTTGATCTCGAGACGGAGTTTGCGCAGATAGTTTACACCCACACATGGATACATACGTGTGTGCGCAAATGCCTGCTGCGCAATTTCCAATTTGCCCTCCGAGCTATGTCTATCATTTCATAACTCCCCGAAATTATGATATGGTGGAGGTCCGGCTGTAAATTGATTCATAAGTCGCTAAATCAATATAAATCGATTTTAAAGTCTTTATATCGATATAAATTAATTCTAAAGTTGATGTATCGGTATAAATCGATTCTGAAGTCGTTATAGCGATATACCGATGTCAATCAATTCTAAAGTCGTTATATCAATATATCGATATAAATCAATTCTAAATTCTATATGTCGATATAATTCGATTCTACAGCCGATATATCGGTATAAATCAATTCTAAAGTCGATATATCGATATAAATCGATTCGGAAGGATATAATCGATATAAGTCGTTTCTAAAGTCGATATATTGATATGAATTGATTCTAAAGTCGATATATGGATATAAATCGATACTAAAGTCTTTATATCGATATAAATCGATTCTGAAGTCGATATGTCAATATAAATCGATTCTAAAGTCGATATATCGATATAATTCGATTCTAAAGTCGATATATTGACATAAATCGATTCTAAAGCTGATATACCAACATAAATTGATTCTAAAGTTGATATACCGACATAAATTGATTCTTAAGTCGCTATATCGATATAAATCGATTCTAAAGTCTATAAATCGATTCTAAAGTTAATATATCGGTATAAAGTCGATATATCGATATAAATCGATTTTAAGTTGATGTATCGATATAAATCGATTCTGAAGAATATAATCAATATAAATCGATTCTGAAGTCAATATATCGATATAAGTCGATTCTTAAGTCGATATATAGACCGATTTTTAAATCGTTATATCTATAGATCGATTTAAGTCGATTCTAAAATCTTTATAACGATATAAATCGATTCTAAAATCTTTATATCGATATAAATCGATTCTGAAGTTGCTACATCGATATAAATCGATTCTATATTCCAGAATCGATTTATATCTATATAAAATTGGTATAACGACTTTAGAATCGATTTATATCGATATAAAGACTTTAGAATCGATTTATATCGACATAAAGACTTTAGAATATATAGATCGTTTTTAAAATCGCGTTATATCGATAGATCAATATAAATCGATTCTAAAGTTGATATACCGACATAAATCGAATCTAAAGTCGATATATCGATATAAATTCATTCTTAAGTTGCTATATCGATGTAAATCGATTCAAAAGGCTTTATATCGATATAAATCAAGTCTCAAGTTGATATATCGATAGAAATCTATTCTAAAGTCGATATATCTATATAAATCGATTCTAAAGTCTATTTATCGATATAAATCGTTTATAAAGTCGTTATATTGATATGAATCGATTCTAAAGTCGATATATCGATATAAATCGATTCTAAAGTCGATATATCGATTTATAGACACCTAAATCTAAATTCGGCCGAGTTTTAAAGTATTCTAAACCTTTTTTATACTTAGAGACAAATATTGTTTTTTCTAATTGTCTGAAATTTCGTTTTCTCGTCTTTCTTAAGAAATATACATATTTTTATAGGAGCGAGGATTTTTGCCGACTTTTTCGACAGTCGATGCGAATCGCGAATCTTGTTCGCGGGAAATTCGTGCGGTTTAATTTGTAATAATATTGAATTAGTGTACATTGCGTTAATTTATTGTTTTGTATATTAGCGCTGCGAGAAAGAAGTAATGATTGACTGGGAGGTGAATAAAGTAAAAGTTAAAGCATGAGTGAGATAAATCGAAACATATTAATTCTACATTGTGTACGTGTAGCGTAAGTTGTTTTCTTTACTACAGCGGTGAATCGAAATTTTGAGGAAGAGAGATATATTTTCTAGTGGAAACTCGTTTGCACTTTTTAATATAAATTTTTATCAATTTTAATGTTTTTGAGATGTGAGCTTCAAAAAACAAACTTAAACTTCTTGAATTAGAGGTGAATAGAGATCTTTTAAAATGTTGAATTATTGTAATATATTTAAATATTAATGTTTATTTGAATTTTAGGAACGATTTTGGTAATTGGTGAATCGCTTGTTTTTTAAAAATATGTATTAACAATTTTTTAATCGAAATTCTTCGGAAGGCTTTTTCTCAAATCGTTCTTACACTTACTGCGATAATTGTAGAGAAAGGAAAGCTATTATAACGATAACTATTAGAAATATTTCTATTTTTGTGTGAATGACTAAGGTTGTTAGTTGTTGGTTGTTGTTATCTACATCACGAGAGTCTTTAATGTTACGCCAGAAATGGCGAAGAAGCCCGGCATGTAATTTCTCCACTTTTCTTCTTTCCACGAGGTACAATTTAGACGTCTCAGGAATACAAAATATTCAAGTTCGCTTGTTAGAACTGCGTTATTTTGCTTTGAAACGTTACGTTTTATTTTACTGTTTTGTGAATGCGACATGAAATTTCTATAATGAAGCAAATTATAAATAAATGTTCGAAGAAAAAGTATCAAATCTCCGGATTAATGATTGGATATAATAAATCGGTTTATATATCGCTTTTTTTGATTCTCGTAAAAAAAAAAAACAGTGTCATTGAAACAACATAAAATTTAAGAGCGGAGGGCGCGAATGCTACCTGTGAATGAAGTTTTGACATAATTATACAAACGTTACGATGAAAATATCTATACACACGAATATAATAAATATAAATCTATTATACAAATACGAGTTTAAGTCTCTTAACAAATTACGAAGAAACCTCAGTAGCGGTCAGTAGATTTGAAAACAGATTAAAGTCGAACTACAAAATAGAATGAAATTTATACAAGTTTGAAGACAGATCAATCGTCTGAGACAACAAATACATAATGCATCACCGAAGAACAATCAATTGCGTACAACTATTGTCGTTTCCGGTTCGAGTCGGGGTTGCACTGAGTTCGAGAAAAAGGAAAAGGAATTGAAATAATAAATATGTCGATGTGAGTTCTTGAAATTCTTGAACGTTGAGAGAAAAAAGCCCTGATTCGAATGTCGATGCTTCTGCCATACCTTCTGCAAATATTAAGAAGAAAATTATTATTCTAATGCTCAAATTAATAAGTAGCTGCGTCACACTTGTTAAAAATGTCCTAGAATTGTGAGACGAGGCGTTGTAAGTGGTTTTCGAATTTGGCAACTGCAGTTGCAAAAGTTCCGAATTGGCAACTGCAATTTCAAATGCACTGCAATATCATTTGAATGTGGCAACTGCAGTTGTCAGTGTTGCCATTTATTTGGAAAATGTGACAACTGCAAGTGCCGATGCACCAAAATTTGAACTTCAATTATAATTTTGCTCTACAGTTTCTACTACTGAAAAAAGAGGAGATGAATGAAACAATTGCAGCTGCTTGCAGTGGATTCAATATGCAACTGCAGTTTCGAAAATTTGCCGTCTGCAGTTATTTAAAAACTTCATTTGGAACTTTACCAAAAATGATTACGTGAATTTAGAATTGGACAACTACAGCTGCCACGGTTTCAATTTCAAACTTGAAAAAACAAGTCTGCAACGCTTCGTTCGCCTCCTTGTAGAACAGTACAAATGATGCAGATTTAACGATAACAAAAAAAGAATCGGATGGCACAGCCAACTTAACGCGTAGAAATAAATGTCCTAATATAAATATATATTAACTTACCTTTCAAAAAAATTAAACGGCGTGGAACCGAAATTTAACTTTTCCTCTACATAAATATCGTACAATTTATATTATAAAACAAATCTATATCGCTACATTTAGAACTATAATAATATTACCAGTCACATCATAATTAATAAAGCCCTCGTAAACCCCGCACTCTATGAAAATGTCCCTTGTTTCTAAAAAAAGAAAAAATTAAGAGAACTAATTACTTGTGAGTCTTGCTCTACACAAAAAGAATACAATTTCAGAAAATGAAAAAAATTGTCGGCACACGAAATAAGGGAAAGATTAGTAAACGATATCAAAAAATTGATAGGCGACTCTACTGTGTAACATTCCATCTTACAGTAGATTGTAATTTAACTTCCTTGTAAAGAGAATACAATTTCTAAGGAAACGAGATAAGATATAAAATTGATTTCCCTGGGTGAGGAATCGTTAAAACTCGTTTATCAAGTCGATAATGGTATTTTGTGAAATTTGTAAATTTAACATTCACGTTTATGGCTTCTGCATTAATATTCGAAAAATGTAATCGTGCAGTTAATTTTTTATTGAAAGCACTATGGTATCTTTTCGAGGAAATGTACTTTCCATAAATATAAATTCAGTTTTCTGGCAATCGCCGATTAATCGATATTCTCAATTATTAAATTCGGAGTAATCTATTCTAAAATGAAATATACTCTCGAATTATTGATAGAATAAAATATTCTCGAAAGTATCAATTTGTGCGAATCAATATTTGGTGTGTTAAATTGAATTTAACGGTAAGGTTAAAAAAAATCGAATATTATCGATTTTTTAATTTACATCCGAAAATGAAAGCAATGGGTTATTTCTATTCCGTTACCCATTTATAATTTCCTGCTTCTTTTGTACAATCGCAGCCTGATACATAAGTTATCGATGGCAGATGATGGTAAAATAAAAATAATGTATACGATATTTAATGTGTGAACCGAGTGGAAAATGTGACATTAAATAAAAGGATAAAAGATAAAGAGCGATTAAAAAATGAAGAAGGGTGGAAAGCAAAGATTAAAGAAAGAGCACGAAAATCGACCAGTGTATTTTTCCGAGTACGAGTATAAGAAATAGATGGTCTATTCTGAATTGTCTAAATATAATATTTTTATGAAACAGAAGGACGCTTCCTTTTTTTACTATCCTCATCCAAATTTGATTTTTATTTTATTTTTCAATTTACAAAGGCCAAAAACGACCTGGAAATTTGTGAGACCAGAAAAACTAAGTTGAAAATGAATTTTTTAAATCTTGAGTAGAAAAATAGCACATTAAATTATTTGAAACTCTTTAACTACAAATTTTTAAGTATCTAATTTTGAATGCCTAGTTCAGAAAACGTTTAGTTTTTAAGACTAAATTTAAAACTGTAGAATTTCGAATGTTCGTATTTTAAAATTTTATTATTGTTATTACACAGGCCTACAACATTTTCCCCACTGAGATTTGAAGGTGTTTTCTCACGTAATTTTTCGCGCTGAATTCGTACCTGGCAGCAGAATTTGTCTAGCAGGTCAGGATTTTGAGATATTCTAACCTAAAAGTGTAAAAAAGGCTGTTTTTCATCAGGCGATTTCCTAAGAACTACCTATCGAAGGGTTTTTTGGGTCGCTGATATCACGAATTTGGAGTCAGAATTCAGATTTTCAATATGGCGTCCCGAAAAAAAATTCGTTATAATTCTACTATCAATGAGTTTTTTGGGTCGCTGATTACGACTTTGAAGTCAAAATTCTGAAATTCTGAATGGCAGATCCAATATGGCGAATAGTATGTTTGAGATAGAGCACGATTTAGCAAAATAAGGCAAATTAGGCCAATGAGACAGCCAACTATGGTAAGACAGTATTGTATTTTGTATTGGAGTTTATTTGAGCCCAGAGACGTGTCTCCTATGAGCAGAATCTTCTTCTTCTTCTTTGTGGCTTCTTGCAAAGCAAAGTTCCAGTTTCCTATCCTATGGTT
>JBAGKK010020266.1:0-11511 GCA_037177015.1 Euceroptres primus | reverse complement strand
AATAATACATTAGAAAATCTGATTTTTTTGGAATTGTTTAATAACATAACATTTAACACAAAATGAAAATTGAAATTTGGCCTCAAGGGATTGATGCGGAATTTTATCCAGAGTATTTTTTTTAACTTTAAAACCGACCAAAAATTACGACCTCTAGCTTAATTTGTCCGCGAAAATCCATTACTGGACCACTGTGCGCCGTCATGACGGGGTGACTTCCCCTTAATTGGACACCCCAGGCTAATAAATTTGGTATCACCTGAGACCCCTTAATTTTCTCACAATAAACGGTTTGTCGAAATCGGCTTTCTGCAATAAAGGTTCCTCAGAAAGTTCATTTTTTATTTTTGGTGTATCGGCCTAGTGATACAGTTCAAAGGACTAAATTGATCAACCGATTAGAACCAAATCAACCGATTTTGCCAAAGATAGCAGATTCTAGAGGAATTAAGAAATGGCGTATGGTTTTAGACCTTCGCCAATTAAATGAAAAACCAATAAAACTGATTTTTCCATCTTTACCATCGCCGGTAGTCAAGCAAAAGGTAAAAATGATTCGCAGAAAAATAGCGAAAAATTGTAAAGTTTTGGCAGAACTGGCAGGCATTTTTTTCAGTCCGATACACTGAGCACGGTCGAAATTCACGTGACCTAAGAATAAACTTTAAAAAACACGAATATCCGTGAGGTACCTATCTATCGATCTCTTGGAGGATAGGAAGCTGAAACGAGTTCGGTCATGAAATAAAAGGTAAAGTCCACGGCGCTGGGGGAAAAAATAATACTTCCAACGGCTAAAGCTTATAATAAATGTTGGAGAGGCACCGTTTAGGTATGCGCTCGCTCGTCCGTTCGATTTTGTCCAAATATGACGGTTCGAGGTCGAAGCTTTCGGTGAGGAGTTTGGTTCGAATATTGGAAAATGCGGAGCTAGAGTACAAGAGAGTTGGAGGCTCGATATGCATATAAACATAATACCTTCCTATCCTGGCTTGTCGGTGTGCTCACCTATACAAATACTGAGAGCCAATAGAAAGGCAATACTCAAGCTAGTCAGGATATCTACCTACGTGTATATTTTATATCCGCTGAGAGCAAAAGAGGAAAAGGGGAGGTTGGAAGCTAATCCAAACCCGAATTTTGTGTGTAGGCAGCCAAACTGCAACTGTGTGTGCCTGAGTGACCGGATTTTCCGTAATTATAATCCTTATTGGCTGCTGCGCATTTTACCGACCACTGCGATTCCATTTCTTCCAGAATTTTAAATATCGACGATACTCATAGATAGATATCGCATAGATACTCCACGGTTCATAAAAAGCGGAGTGTTTTAATTTCGACAGAAATTTTTCATCAAGAGAGTCATGAATTTGATGGAAAGTTCGATGCATCTTAAAAAAGATGTAGCATAAAAGACAAATTTTTTTATTGCATTTATGGCAAGGATACCTTTCAAGACTCCAAAAGAAAATCTGGCAGTTTAAATTTCGAGCCAATTCGGACATGCGAATTTATGTGATGCATTCTTTCCCCACTCAGCGCACCTCGAATTTTCTACCTTTACCGATCCTCTTCAAACTTGGCTACTTTGTAGTCCTATATGTCCGAAATTTTGAGGCAAAACCACCATAATGCATGGTTATCGAGATATCGGTCATGGTAGTTTCATCATTTTCATGCGTAAAGCATTTTTCATTCGGATATTATTCTATGTAATCGAAACCAAATTAACTTTATGTTTAGTGGTTCAGAAAGGTATTTTAATAAGCTTTATGAGAGTAATAATCATTTTCTAAATAATTATTATTTTAGCCCCATTTCCCAATTAGAAAACTTTATTTTAATGGTTCTCCCAGGAGCCATCACCAAATTGAACCAAATTAATTTTAAAATGTAGTTTTTTATTATACTTTCTTACCCTTGAAGGAAAAAATGGAAAAATTCGTCATTACTGAAATATTAAATAACATAATTATATTTTATTTAAAAAATAATTAAACAGAATTGTAAAGGATACATTTTCTTGAAATATTTTTGAATTTTCGCCTCCTTTCTTTCACACTACTAGATTTTAAATAAACACTACAATATACTAATCTATTTATTACAATCTGATATTTGTATTGTAATTATAATGAACAGATTAGTATTTGTAGTTGAATTTGTAATTAATTTGTAGTTAAAATCTAATAGTGTGAAAGAGAGCAAGCGAAAATTCAAAAATATTTCGAGAAAATATATTCTCTACTTTAGCGGCAGGGACTCTATCTCTACCGTGATTTGAAAGAACACCGTTAACTGCATTTCGGATGAGTCTGTTTAATTATTTTTTAAATAAAATAATTATTTCACGCCCAGTCTCGATTAAGGGGTTATATCACCTTGACGTTCTGAAAAATGAGGCTTTCTTTAGGAATTTTTTTCTCCGCAACTAATAAAGTAACAAAAAATTGTTTTAAAGGTTTATTCCATATGTCATTACGTATACAAAACAATTTTCTTTTTTTTCATTCAATACAAAATGGAGGCGTAGAAGTAGCTAAATCGAAACCATGCTTTTCAATTTGGCGGGCAGTATAACTCGAGCAATTTTCATCCGAGTAACTTGAAATTTTAACTGTAGCTTCTTAGATAGATTATCTAAAGTGGTACACACGGTTTTTACGATTGATTAACATTAACATTTTTTATAAATAAATTAAGGTCGATTTTTACCGAAATGTTTTTTTCAAACTGCTGCTATTTGGCAAAAAACCAACATTTTTTAATAATCTTGTGTACCGCTTTAGATAATCTTTCTAAGAAGTCACAGTTAAAATTTAGCTACAGTTAGAAACTACTGTTAAAGTAAATCTGATGAAATTGCTCGAGTTATACTGTCCACCAAATTGAAAAACATGGTTTCGCTTTAGCTAGCCTTACGCCGCCATTTTGTACTAAATAAAAAAAAAGAAAATTGTTTCTTATACCTAATAACATATAGAATAAACCCTCAAAACCATTTTTTCCTTGCTTTATTAGGAGCGGAGAAAGAAATTCTTTAAAAAACCTCATTTTTCAATACGTCAGGATGATATAACCTCTTAAGTTCCACCCAAAAATGCTTGCACATCTAGTTTCTCTTTTGTATGTGTTTCGGGGATACCTCCCGGTTATTTTAAGCCAAGCAAAAAAATCGTACCACACGTTTTCGAGAAAAAAATTTTTCATTTTTAACAATGAAAAATCTCATTTTTCTTGAAAACGACGCAAAATATGAATAGCAGTTCATAGTTCAAAATTGTTTCCCTTCCTAAAATCTATAAAATTATACCAGATTTTTATCTTGTGTATTTTAACAAATTTTTTCAAAAAAATAAGAAAAATAAAAAAATTGACTATAATAGCATTTAGTTTACTGAAATTTAACATTTTAATTTTAAAAACGTTTGTTTTTACTTTAATAGCAATGTGAAGGACATATTATATGATATTATTAAGTTTCCTAAGCTTTAAAGTAAAAAGAAATTGGTTTCTATCTCTAAAATTGAAGAAATATCGTTTTAAAGATTAAAAATCTCATTTTTCTCGAAAACGAAGCAAAATAGTAATAGTAGTTTATAGTTGAAAATTGTTCTCCTTCCTAAAATCTTTAAATTTATACCCTTAACAGATGTTTATCTTACGTATTTTAACAAATTTTTTCAAAATAAAATAGAAAAAATCGATAAAAGCGACTAAAATAGAATTGACTTTAACGAACTTCAACGTTTTATTTCTAAAAACGTTTGCTTTTAGGTCAGTAACAATGTGTAAAAAATGACTGCTCTTTGCCATTACGAAAGTTTTCATGTTTAATACTATATTTAAGATATTAAAAATAAAATGTTCGTTAAACTAAATGCTACTTTAGTCCATTTTTATCGATTTGTTCTATTTTTTCTTAAATTTGTTAAAATACACAAGATAAACATCTGGTAAGGCTTAAATTTATAGATTTTAGGAAGGAAAACAATTTTGAACTATAAACTTCTATTATTATTTTGCTTCGTTTTCGAGAAATATGAGATTTCTAATCGTAAAAAATGATATTTCTTCAATTTTGGAGATAAAAATAAAATTTTTCTTCACTTTGAAGCTGAGAAACCTTAATAATCTCATGAAGCATATTTTGCACATTGTTTCTGAACTAAAAACACACGATTTTAAATATATAATTTTGGAGTCCGTTAAACTAAATGCTATTTATTCGCTTTTATAGATTTTTTATATTTAAAAAAAAAAAATTTTGTTAAAATACACAAGATATACATCTGATAAGGGTGCAGTCTCGTAAGATTCCAAGAAGGGAAACAATTTTCAACTGTGAACTGCTATTCATATTTTGCATCGTTTTCGAGAAAAATGAGATTCTTAATTGTCAAAAATGACATTTCTTCAATTTTAGAGATAAAACCCCATTATTCTTTACTTTGAAGCTAAGGAAACTTAGTAATCTCATATAACATGTTCTTGACATTGCTACTTACGTAAAAGCAAACGTTTTTAAAATTAAAATGTTAAAGTTCATTAAACTAAATGCTATTTTAGTTCATTTTTATCGTTTTTTCAATTTTTTGGAAAAATTTGTTAAAATACACAAGATAAACATCTGGTAAAGGTATAATTTTATAGATTTTAGGAAGGGAAACATTCGATAAAAATGGACTAAAGTAGCAATTAGTTTAACGAACCTTAACATTTTATTTTTAATATCTTAAATATATTATATTTATATCTGAAGAGACTAAAAGACATCTAAGAAAGAAATAAAAGAAGAAAATTTAACTTCTTGACCTGATATAAATAAAAAATTAAGTTTCTTCAAGTTTAAAGATAAAAAACGATTTTGCTTTACTTTTAAACTCAGAAACCTTAATAATTTCATGGAACATGTTTTTCACATTGTTACCGAGCTAAAAGCAAACGCTTTTACAAATAAAATGTTGAAGTTCGTTAAAGTCAATTCTATTTTAGTCGCTTTTATTTATTTTTTCTATTTTTATTTGGAAAAATTTGTTAAAATAGATAAGATAAACATCAGGTAAGGGTATAAATTTATAGATTTTAGGAAGGAGAACAATTTTGAACTACGAACTGCTATTACTATTTTGCTTCGTTTTCGAGAAAAATGAGATTTTTAATCGTTAAAGACGATATTTTTCAATTTTAGAGATAAAAACCAACTTTTCTTTTCTCTAAAGCTTAGGAAACTTAATAATCTTATATAATATGTTCTTCACAATGCTACTATAATAAATAAAAACGTTCTTAAAACTAAAATGTTAAAGTTCCTTAAAATAAATGCCTTTTTAGTCAATTTTTATCATTTTTTCCAATTTTTTGGAAAAATTTATTAAAATACGCAAAATAAACATCTGGTAATGGTATAATTTTATAGATTTTAGGAAGGGAAACAATTTTCAACTATAAACTGCTATTCATGTTTTGCGTCGTCTTCAACAAAATAAGATTTTCAATTGTTAAAAATGATATTTCTTTAACTGTGGAGATAAAAATCAAATTTTTTACACTTTGAAGCTCAGAAACCTTAATAATCTCATCTCATGTTTTGCACATTTGAACTAAGTAAAAAACATTTGTTTTTGAACTAAAAACAAACGATTTTAAATATATAATTTTGAAATTCGTTAAATTAAATGCTATTTTAGTCGCTTTCATAGATTTTTTATGTATTTTTCTTTTTGAAAATTTTTGTTAAAATTCACAAAATATACATCTGGTAAGGGTGCAATTTCGTAGATTTCAGGAAGGAACACAATTTTAAACTATGACCTACTATTTATATTTTACTTCGTTTACGAGAAAAATGAGATTTTTAATCGTTAAAAATGGCATTTCTTCAATTTTAGAGATAAAAACCCATTTTTCTTTACTTTGAAACTTAGGAAACTTAATAATATCATATAACATGTTCTTGACATTGCTGCTAAAGTAAAAACAAACGTTTTTAAAACTAAAATGTTAGAGTTCGTTAAACTAAATGCTTTTTAGTCAATTTTTATAGTTTTTTCCAATTTTTTTTTAATTTGTTAAAATACACAAGATAAACATCTAGTAATGGTATAATTTTATAGATTTTAGGAAGGGAAACAATCGATAAAAAAAACTAAAGTAGCATTTAGTTTAACGAACTTTAACATTTTACTTTTAATATCTTAAATATATTAATATATAAATATATACAAATATTAAATATATTTGAAGAGACTAAAAGACATCTTAGAAAGAAATACAAGAAGAAAATTTAATTTAACAGCCCCTTCTTGACCTGATAGAAATAACAAATAATTTTTCTTAATTTTAGAGATAAAAACCGATTTTTGTTTATTTTTAAACTCATAACCTTAATAATCTCATGGAACATGTTTTCCACATTGTTACTGATTTAAAAGCAAACGCTTTTAGAAATAAAATGTTGAAGTTCGTTAAACTCAATTCCGTTTTAGTCGCTTTTATCGATTTTTTATATTTTTATTTGGAAAAATTTGTTATAATACACAAGATAACTATCTGGTAAGGGTATAAATTTATAGATTTTAGGAAGAAGAACAATTTTGAACTATGAGCTGCTATTACTATTTTGCTTAGTTTTCGAGAAAAATGAGATTTTTAATCATTTAAAACGATATTCTTCCAATTTTAGAGATAAAAACCAATTTTTCTTTACTTTGAATCTTAGGAAACTTAATAATCTCATATAACATGCTTTTCACATTGCTACTAAAGTAAAAACAAACGTTTTTAAAACTAAAATGTTAAAGTTCGTTAAACTAAATGCTGTTTTAGTCAATTTTTATAGTTTTTTCTAACTTTTTAAAAAAATTGGTTAATGTACACAAAATAAATATCTGGTAAAGGTATAATTTTATAGATTTTAGGAAGGGAAACAATTTTCAACTATGAACGTATATTTTCAACTATGAACGTATATTATAATTCATATTTTGCGTCGTTTTGAGAAAAATGAAATTTTTAATTGTCAAAAATGAAATTTTTAATTTTCAAAAATGAAAAAACCTTTTTTTCTCAAAAACGCATAGTACGATTTTTTCTTTATTTGCTTAAAATAACCGGGGGCATCCTGGAAATATGCACAAAAGAGAAACTGGATGTGCAAGCACTTTTGAGTTGAACTTAATGGAGATTAGCTGTGATTTTATTTAATGTTTCAGTAATGACGGATTTGTCCTTTTTTCCCTAGAGGGTAAAAAAGTATAATAAAAAACTACATTTTAAAATTAATTTGATTCAATTTGGTGATGGCTCTTTGGAGAACCATTGAAATAAAGTTTTCTAATGGAGAAATACGGACTAAAATAAGAATTAATTAGAAAAGGATTATACCTGTCATAAAACTTTATAAAAGACTTTTCTAAACCACTAAACATAAAGTTAATTCGGTTTAGTTTACGTAGAATAATATGCGTTTCAAAAATGCTCTGCGTATGGAAATGTTGAAACTACCATGACCGATATCTCGATAACCATGCATTATGGTGGTAAGTGGTTTTGCCTCAAAAGTTCGGACATTTGGGATTACAAAATAGCCAAGTTTCAAGAGGATCGGCAAAGGTTGAAAATTCGAGGTGCGCTAAGTTGAGAAAGAATGCATCGTATATAAAAATACATATAGAAATTGTTTGTAAATTTCCAATTGAAAGAACTGTCATATTGTATAAAAATACCAACATACTGGGTCAAGGCATCGTATGTGTGCTGCATATCTCACGTTTTCAAAGTCGACTCATTTCCCTAAAACATACATCTTTGATCGATGGATCGTGCAAAATTCCTATCTCTATACTGCTCTATCCTAGGGACATGTCGAATCAAACGCGATGTGACATTTGAGCATAAATATTGAAAAAGTCCCCATCTCTTTGACGATAATATACAAAGTATTTTGCATATTTGTTGATAAATATCACAACATAATATCTTTTAAATAAAACTAACCCCTCATTTCAATAATATGTACTAATTTTTTCATCTTTGATAATTTCCCCGTCATTTAATACATTACAATTTCTCACCTGCAGGGGAAAAATGCCTGTAATAATTTATAAAATTGCGAATGAGTGAAAAAAGGTGCAAAAATGGTCTCTCGTGGTCAGCCAGGGAATTTTCTGCCGCCAGGATTGATGAGTATCTAATTATGCGAATAAAACTATGTAGACAGGTGAGACCGATGTGTATATGTGTGAATGTGACATTATTTGTGTGAGTAGACAAACTAACGAATAAGCGAGTAAAGTTGTGGCATAGGTGATGGTTTAGGTGGGAGTCCTGTCGAGGATTTTCCGCTCTTCGTTTGAAACTAGAGCATCTCGACTCGCGAGCAACATCGAACTAAGCTTTCAGTTTACCGTGCAGCAGATTTCAAAATTTCACAATTTGATGAATGACCGCGACACGTCAACTGCCACGTGATTAATTTGAAACGAAAGGACGCTTCATCTATAAATCGTCCAAAATTATATCAAATTATAAAAGTAAAATTAAATTTCCGTACCTCATATTTTCTATTCTCAACTGTACTCTTTTATTATAAATTATATTTTGGTTGTGAAAATTGTATTTTGAATTGAAAATAAAAATAATCCTTTTTTAAAAGAGATATTTTCCTTCCGATTGAGAAATATCTTCAAGCGACGCTCGTTTCCATTAAAGCGAAAGATGGACTCGTATTTTTTACAATGTTACCGTATGTCGTCTTTATTACCAGTTGTAATTTCGTAGTTCAATTTTACCGTGTTTTCGCGAACGTAAATGGATACTTATTCAATAAAAAAATACTGCTCATACAGAGAAGAAAAAAGAAATTTGAGTAGATTTAAAAAGAGGGCAGTGATATATCCGGAGAGAACGACTTTCCTTCACGTAGGGTTTCCCTGTTTACGTTTGTTTCCGGTTTCGATTACGGGCGCTTTTGCGATAGGTTGTTATTAAATTACCAGTAATGCTACACCAAACTACCTATATAGAGAAATAACGATCCTGAGATCAGTTCACCGGAGTTGGAAACAATGAATACAAAATAGGGAATTCATACTTTTTAAAAATGCTATTTCCGATATGTATTCACCCAAAAAAGTATCTGGCATTAAAGAAAAAGAGATTTTTGTCTGGGAGAAGTAGATAAGAAGGTACAGGTACGAAAGAATAAATAAAATCAATCAGCATATTCGATCGTGTTTATGATAAAGTATTTTAACGATTCAATTAAGTTTTTAAAAATAAGCGATACTATTTTTAAAAATGAACCTTCTCCACCTAGCTATTTTAATAATTAGTACGTAATTAATAATTTCTCTAATTTTCATGCATAAAATACTTATTTTCAATTGTATCTTCGCAATTAGCAAATTATTGTAACTAATTTAATGTGCCAAATGTTATGTACCATTATAGTTTCACGGGTTTCTTTTCAGTTACAGTATTCAGGGTGGCCATTTTCACTGACGAAAAAAATTTCCGATCATTTTCCGGTCATTGAAATATTTTTCCCGGTCAATAAATAATAGTTTCCAATGAATAACAGTTAATACAATGGGGTTTAAAAGTTTTAAAATGTTTTTTATTTAATATTCTGAAAATACAAACATGAATTTGTTTTTAATTTAATATTAAAATAGTTTATATTATTGTAGAAGTACAAATGGAAGTTTTTCAACTAAACTTAATTAATTAATTAAGATTAATGCTTTTAGGGTGAAAATTTTTATATGTTTCTAAAAGTAATATTAGGCTATTTTATATAATGAAATGTCAAGTGTGAGTTAAACTAGAGGATAGGTTTTAAGGGGCTACTCTGGTGCTAATAAACATTTTTAAAAGAATTTTCATTTTACATTACAAATAATTTTTGAATGTCAATATTTTTACACCTAAGAGTAAAGATATTAAACTTATAAAAAAAAATTTTTATTGCTTTTGGGGTCATTCAAATATTACGTAAGTATTTTGGCATGCTGGCATTTGGTATTTTGGCATGCATACGGATTATTAAAAAGTAGGATATTTGATAACGTATGAACCACGATCAAACATCCCTGACAAAAAAAAACAGCGGACTTTTGAATTTTTCGAACATTTTTTTGCAACTTCAATTGTTTAAAAATACTATTAAATATTATTAAATAATTATAATTCTGTTTCATACTGAAACCAAATTTCAGCTTGATCGGTGTAATAGTTTTTTGTAAACCATAAACCTTTAAAATTTCAGCTTGAAGAGCAAACTTCAGGCGGTCATTTCAATGAAAGAAATCAAAAAAAACAATAAAAATTTTTTTTTAGAAGCTTAATATCTCTACTTTTAGGTGTAAAAATATTGATATTCAAAAATTATTTGTGATTTAAAATAAAAATTCTTAAAAAAATGTCCTTTAGTATCAGAGTAGCCCCTTAAACCTATATAATATAAATATTTTAAGTTCAACTAATTCCTGGTGACTAAAGTATGTTATTAAAATATATAAGCACTTACATTTTGTAAATGAAATGAAATCACAGAGTGTTATTGTGAAACGAGATATATTTTACATTTATCATACTAACATTTCTACAATAATAAGTTTTATTTAGTTACTCAGTTTTTTAATCTCTTGATCAATGACTTTTGCACATTTTCGCTCATTTCCGGGTTTTTCCGGTCCAGCGGCCACTCTGAATATTATTATTAACATTATTATCTTGAGGGAGCAAAATGTAAAAGGCTGAAAGGCCATACATGTAGAATAAATTATAATTATTACTTATTTTTAATTTAGATTTCATAATTTTTAAATCTTTTAATTAAAAAACTGGCATTTAAAAAATGTTGACATTTTAATCTTCTTTCTGCTTCGTGTATTCGACAAAAAACATTCATTTACAACGGGCACTTTGAAATGGAAAATTATTGTATTTAATTTTACCGTGAAATATTATATAATAGAAATGAAATAAAAAGAGTTCGGCTGAATCAAAAATCTCGCATACATTAGACGTCTCTCGGTCCGCGAGCAGCGTTAATTTCAATCCTCGGGAAAATTAGTCAGTTCGATATTAAAAAGAAGAAAATAAAAGCTAAAAAAGAAGCAAAGGAAGGAAAAAGAGGGATGGAGCACGGTTTGGGAACTTAGAGGTCCGTTTTCCAGTGCGAGCAACCCTCCGATAAATGAAAAATGTGTAATTTTTATTAATTGAACCTTTAATAATTTTTGCGTAACGACGTCCCTGGGAATCGTGGTACCCACAGGAACACCGGTGGCTGTTCCTGGTATGGGAGGGTGGCTTTTGGAACGCGGCGCACCGCTGCACTGGCCCAAGCCTATATAACCACCTTCACATATACATATATAATGTACGATATAAACACATACATGCTTAAATTTTATACACTCTTATGGAAAATCGTGTGACCTTACACGTGAGACTCACATGCATATATATATATGCATGTGAGTATATATATATATATATATA
>JBAGKK010020234.1:0-11513 GCA_037177015.1 Euceroptres primus | reverse complement strand
TATATATGCTTTTATCTTTTGCAATCGATAATAATTATAATTATTGGCGATGTGGATCCGATTTGTTCGGTATTCATCGATGGCGTGGCGACAGACGACAGGAAGCAGACAGGAGCATGTATATATAAATTTATATGCATGCACGGTGTACTACACATAAAAAAAATCTTGCATGAGGTGCGAAACTGATTTTTTTATTGGTGGCTGGTTCCAATTATCCTCTTACTAATCGATCAGTTGAGGGTAATTGGAAGATGTCTGAACGTCGTTGATTAACTCTCACTCGTTCTGCTTTCATCAAGCAATTTTCTCTGTCAATGACACTTTGGAATCCAGATTCTTTTTAGATTATACAAAATTCTTTTCAAAAATATTTATTTTCTTTAATTTATTCAATTTTTCTTCTTTATCTAAGTGAAGAAATATTTCATTATTCTTCACTCCTGAAAAATGTTTCAATATTGAATAACATTAGAAGTTGTTGTAATCTAAGTGAAGAAATATTTCATTATTCTTCAATCGTGAAAAATGTTTCGATATTAAATAACATTAAAAGTTGTTGTATAATAAAAATAAAGTTGGAAATATTTTTTCAGATTCGAAGATTTTGAAATGTTGATTTCAAAATAAATTTGCAGTCGATGACCGTCGACTTGGTACGCGTACAGAACCATGAACGAGTATCACTCTTGCATTAATAAATCAGAGGCAGGAAACGACTCGTCCATTCCTGCTCCTTTTTCTATTGTCTTGAGCTACATATTAAAAGCATCGACGTACATTTATGGAACCTCTGAAGAGAAACTAGTTTTTATTATATTTTGCACATTCGTTTAAATTAAAAGAAGATATCAGTTACAAGTTACAATTCAACGACAAATTGAATTCAAGATCTGAGATTGAGGTATTTCTCTCATAAGTCGGTTTTTTATTAAATTAAATCTTCTCGAGCGTAAAAAGAAATTAAGAAATTAACGAATGAACTAGTAAATTAAAGAACAATTATTTCATTATTTGAAGTGAGATTATTTTTTTTAATAATTGAAGATCACGTGAAATAAATAATTCAGTTCATGATACATATTTTCCTCAGGAGTTAATTATTCCGTAATGTAATTGTAATGATTAATGATTTTGTGAGTTAATAGCTGATTATTAATTATTATTAATTAAAAGTTGGTATCTCTAATTCTTTAGTCGGTGCGCATTTAAAAAGACGTTAATTATAGAAGCGACGTGATTAAAACGAGTTTATCAAAGTCTTGAATTTTTTATTAAAGTTTTTTCCTTCGCTTGCTAAACGTTCATCCATCGTATCTTTAAGTATTAATACTAATGAGCGCAACCCGAGGCACGACTTATTTATCAGCGGATGGACGTTCCTACCCCACGAGGATATGGAGGAAATTATCGCAAACACGAGAAATAAATCGGCAGGACCGATTTTAAAAAGTCTGCAGAATATTAAAAGGAAGGCAGAATATTTTACACAATTTTTAAATTTAATTTGAACGCAATTTCAGGGATCACAGTCAGTCCCTTATTCCCCCTTTGTCCTATCCCCCCTTACCCTTTTTTATTCAAAGTTCCGATTAAGTTTCCAAGAATTATAATGAATAAAAACTTATGACATTCAAAAACGCGTGCCCGTATATTAAAACATAGAAACTCTAGAATCTTCTAGAAACTTCAGAACTTTTCCCAAATTTTTTAAAATTTTCTAAAACATTCTAGACTGACTCTAAATGTTTCGGACTATTGTAATGTCTTACATAAAAAAAATTGGTATCTTCATAATTCAGAACTCTAAATTTCTGTCAGCAATTTTAGCAGCCGAAAATTTTTATATGTCGTTAATTTTTAGTCGACAAATTTTTTGTTCGGAAGTATTTGCTGTCGTAATTTCTCTCTTTTGTTAACTTTAACGTGTTATTATAATTATTTTTATGTCAATTGTTGGTTTAGTTGATATAATTTTATTTGCCCTAAAAAAAATATCTGGTTAAATATGCCTTTACTATTTTTTTTCTGGTTCAAGTACTTTTAACCAGTTCTGATTTTTAAACAGAATTCTGGTTACTTTAACCAGAAAAAATAGTAAGGGCATATTTAACCAGAATTTTCCTAGTTTTTTTTGAGTGAGTTAATGAAATTTGAGTTTTCTTATAAAAATGTTTTATTTATTAACTTTTATTGGCTTCCTTGATATTTTTTAAAGGTGTGCAGTAGGATAAAGTGAAAATACTTAAATTGATCGGATCTTTTGAGCCTAGTGAAAAAAGTTGTGGTTTGGAATTAGAAAGAAGGAGCAAAAAAAATTTCTTCTGTTCGAACTTCTGACTTGAAAATTCGAGATTTTGAACATTTTTCAAGTTTTTCCTATGGGAGAGATAATTATCGCGAATTTTTTGTACATGTAGTTTTCGATGATGAATAATAAATATAGAATCCAAAATAATTGAAATAAACTAAGAACGATGATTTTGTGCCTTTGGGGTCTAGGATATTGATTATGATGTTAAATCAAGTCTTTCTCGGTTGTATCCGAGTTCTTTTTATTTTAATTAGATGTTAACTTTAAATGCTCGAGGATATTCGAGGTTCATTTAAATAATTTTTTCGAAAGTACAAATATCTGTGAAAAAATAATAAACTTTCTCCAAGATAGAATTTTTTGAAAATTTTAAAAATGATGTTTTTTAGAAAAATAAAAAATGATGTATTTTAAAAAAATAAAAGAATGATGTTTTTTTAAAAAATAAAGAATGATGTATTTTTTAAAAATAAAAGAATTATGTTTTTTAGAAAATAAAAAAATGAATTTGTTTTGAAAAATAAAAAATGATTTTTTGCAAATAAAAAAATGATATATTTTTTAAAAATAAAAAATGATGTTTTTTGAAAAATAAAAAATGCTTTTTTTGACAAATAAAAAAATTTATTTTAAAAAAGTTGAACATGTCGAACTGGAAATCCCTTCAGTTTGAATCAAAGAAGCGAGCCATATTTTTGGTTTCATGTAAAAAAAATTTTCATATTTTCTTTCGCATTTGAGAATCGTCAAATTTTTCAAAATTGCCATTTTTAAACGTAAAAAAATATTTAAAAATTCTTTTATAAAATTAAAAATATGGCACGCTTCTTTGATTAAAGCTGGAGGGATTTTCGATTCGACATGTTCAAATTTTTCAAAATAAATATTCTTTAATTTTTGAAAAAAACATAATTTTTTGACATTTTTAAATTTTTTTTTCAATTTTGTAGGTTATTTTATTATTCATTTACATGTACAAAATAACCGCCATAATTATCCCTCCCATATGAAAAATTTGAAAAATGTTCAAAATTTCGAATTTTCAAGTCAAAAGTCCGAACAGCGTTATTTCTGATGGATTTCATTTCAAAACCAACTAAATGATTTCAGTTTCGAGAAATCCTACATTCGAAAAGTGCTTAGAAGCCTAAATTTCTTTTTGAATTAAGGACATGTAACACTTATCCAATTCCTACCTTATCGGCATTTTTTTCGACAAAATTACATTCACACGCAAGGATATATTGAGTTGAAGATTTGGGGAATTAAATGAAAGGCATTAAAGAAGGTTTATCTGGTCTTAAATTTTCAAAATTGCAAAAAAAATTTGTTTGAAAAATTTTTTGCTGCAATTTTGAAAATTTAAGTCCAGGTAAACTTTTCTTAATGCTTTTCGTTTAATTCCCAAATTTTTCAACTCAATATCTCATTGCATGTGGATTTAAGTTTGTTGACAAAAATGTCAGTAAGGTAGGAATCTGATAGGTCCGTGAAGCTGAAATAACCACATTGTCATATTAACATGGGCACTATGCAATAAGTTAGTGCTAATTTAGTGCTAATTTAGTGCTAATTTAGGCCGCAAAAAAAATGTTGTGTCCTGTAATTTTTTTTTAAAATGGGTAACTTCACATGAAGCTGCAACTACCACCCTGAAAAAACCGAAACTGCTGCTCATATCAAATTTGCGCAGGAATTTAGTGTTAATTTACTGCTAATTTAGGCCGCAAAAAAAATTTTTGCCCCGTAATTTTTTTCGAAAATGGGTAGTAGTGCTAACTTCACATGAAGCTGCAACTCCCACCCCAAAAAGGGGGTGGGAGTTTAGTTTAATTTAGTGCTAATCATATTATGTGACTTCGAGCTAGACAACAAGTCCAAAATTGCGACAATTGTTTTTTGTTGTTAAAAACCGTGAAGCTATAATAAATAAAAACTCTTTTTCCGGTTTTGTTTTTTCAGGGTCATAGTTGCAGCTTCATGTGATGTTAGCACTACTATCCTTTTTTGAAAAAATTACGGCGTAAAAATTTTTTTTGCGGCCTAAATTAGTACTCAATTTAGCTTCTGCGCAAAGCTGAATCTGATAAGTGTTACATACCCTTAACCAGATATTTTTTTGAGTGTTTTTCTCCCTTTTTTAGAAAAAGAAATCCCCTATTTTCCCTAAAATTGAACAACTGAACCGCTGTGATCCCTGCAATCATCAAATTTAAAAAATTCAATTTGCAATTAACGGCAAAAAAAGTTTCCTCACCGCAAGCAGCTTTTATCCTGGTCCTATTTTTTCCAATTGCTCTTAATTCGCTTTATAGTTTATACCACCGACAGGACTATAATCGCAGATTCTCAAGGTTCTCCTTTCTTTTAGAGCACTAAACTAAGGAGACTGAATTTGCTGGCTGAACGAGATGAGCTAGTCCTTGAAACATTCTCGAACTCGAAAACCCACTTAGCGTTCGGGACTCGAAGATTAGAGGGTAGACCTCTACAAAACCCGTGGGTCTGCTATCTATTTTGAGTGCGCGGCAGGGAGGCAGAGGTGGACTGATAAGAGGGCGGCTGGATGGCTTTTAGAGTGTCGCGACAGACTACCAGACAGGCCTCTCGATTTGCAGAAGAGAAATCCAGGGAAAAAACGAGATAACATTGAATAAGAAAAAAGATCCGTAAATTCTGAAGTGTATAGTATTATAGAATGGTTCAAAGTTTAAATGCAGTACAAACATTCTTGCTTTCTACCTAAATAGGGCCCTAAATCAGACCCTCTTACTCGGAAAAAAGGAGCTTCATACTTTGACGAGTTACTAAGTTACTAAGTTGCTTTTAGAAAATAGATTCTTTATCGCTAATGTTTCCCATTTTCAGAAAAGTATATAACGGTATTGGAATGCCCATTTTTAGCCACCGGAAAAAGTCTATAGGCTCTGAAACTTTTACTGATTTTTATGTGAAAGATTCTTAAAATTCCTGTTCAACGGGAATTATTTTCTTTCATTAGGTTGATTTTGTAATGGACATTTGATTTTAAATTGGTTTCGATATCGTTCTAATAGTACTGAAATTTGAAATACTTTTAAGGATGTTTCACCTCTCATAGCGCACCTCAAATTTTAATAATCTTTGTTTTAGTTTGTAACATCGAGGAAAATAACCATTAACCACATTGTTAAAAATAACAAATTTTAAAAACGAAATCTAATTGCGATTTGGAAAAAAATATTTGAATCTGTAATTGTTTATTTCACATAAGTTATTTGAGATTTCGTATCTTGTCTTTGGCTTTTAAAAAAAATCATAATTTTGATTCTGTCGTCACCCTCGATAGCTTATTTTGAATTTTAAAATATTAACTACAATTCTATTTGGTTGGTTCTTAATTAAAACGCATCAGTTAAAATCGGTATAAAACAAATTTTTAATTAATTAATATTTTATCTAACTAGCTATCTACTTAGCAAGCTTATTTTTAATGTAGAATTTTAGGTTGAAGATAAAACTAATATTAAATAAACAATAATATTTGGATGTTGATGGTAAAATTGGCTTTAGGGTCACGAAAAATGAAATCAATGTATCATTGAATCAGACGCTTCATCCTCGAATATGGGCCCTCATCAGTGATTTATTTCTGAATTATGAGCACAAAAAATGTTGGTTTGTGGAAAGATATAATTTTGTAGTAAAAAAAGAATTTTTTTAGAGATGTAATTTAAAAGAGGGCCCATATTCGAGGCCAAAACGCCTGATTCAATGATACATTGATTTTATTTTTTGTGACCCTAAAGCCAATTTCACCGTCAACATCCAAATATTATTTTAACTGACACGGCTAGCTTGAACCACTTTTGATTGAAAAGTGCTCGCCTATCCCAGTTTCTTTCTGAATATGTTTTGGGGATGCCTCCCGAGTATTTTAAGGCCTAAATGAAAAAAATTATTGGGCCTTTTTTTTAAGAAATCTTAATTTTTAATTTTTTTTGTGAGCTTATTAAGTATATTTTCGATAAAATCATTGCAAATTGAATGTTAATTGGTACAAACCAGTTATTAGGTACTTTGGAATCCAAAATAAGCCTCTAATAGTTGGTACAAACCAATTAGGTAGTTTGGAATCCAAAATAAGCCTCTAATAGTTAAACATCAAGTAACATAAGGCTTTAAAATCTTGTAAAGCAGGTGAAAAAAGTCTGTTTTTAAATAATTTCTCCTTTTTACTGCACTACACGCGTAAATAGTCTGAACAACAATTTAAAAGCACAATATTCCCTATAAAATTAAAAAAATTTAATGTTTTATATTGAATAGTTTAGGAGATATGGCTTACAGAAGTGATTTTTTAATGAAAAATTGGCCTAAAAAAATTTAACTTTAGCTTCCGTGAATTCAAGATAAAACATTTAAAAAAACGAACTTTTTTCACCTGTTTTACAAGATTTTAAAGCCTTCTGAATGTTACTTGATGTTTAACTGTTAGAAGCTTACCTTGGATGCCAAACTAAATGGTTTGTACCAATTAATATTCAATTTGCAATGATTTTAAGGAATATATATACTTAATAACCCCACAAAAAATTAAAAATTATGATTTCTTAACAAGAGGCCTAACAATTTTTTTCATTTAGGCCTTAAAATACTCGGGAGGCATTCCCAAAACATATTCAGAAAGAAACTGGGATAGGCGAGCATTTCTCAGTCAAAAGTGGTTCAAGTTAACCGTGCTGAGGTCGATACAACTCTTAAAAATTAAATGAACAATAAATAGATTCAGCTATTTTTTCTATATCGCACTTTTATTTTTTTCTATATCGCTCTTTAACTTATCTTTTAAAATAAGCTTATTTTCCTTGACTATTTTAAAAATTCGAGGTGCGATAAGGAATCTGAACATTTTTTTGTTTTTTATTCAGAAGTATTTTTTTTTAATTTAAACTTATTCATAAACAGTTTCCTAAATTTGAATTTCTCCGATTTGAACTTTTAAGAAATATCAAAACAAATTCTATGTTTGGTATTTTAAAGTTTTGTTTAAAAGTTTATTTTTGAAATAAAGGCATTTTGATAAATTGGAAATGTCTTCCACTTTAAAAGATTTTCCACCTTTAAAAGTCTCTTGAAAATAAAAAATTTCAATCTCCTTCAAATTTGAATTTTCCCGAATATTTAAAAATTAATACTCAATTAACATCCAATATTATAAACGATTATTTAAAAATTACAAAAGAATGTTAACTGTTTCAGAAAAGTATCACTTACTATCAAAAAATACAGAAATGACTTTAAAAAAAATGTGCAAATACTAAAATAAATTTGAGAAATGAGGTAAATTTTGTATTATTGCCGATTCATCCGTCAGAAGAGAGACGAAGAACTCCTTGAATGGAATATATTGTCCATTATCGCGTACCTCGCCCTTTCCATCCAACGATAAATATCCAGGTGTCACTTGAACGTTAGGAGTGGAATACATTAGCAGATAACAGCCACAACTGGTATCCGGAAGTATCTGACCAGAGCGTAGAGTGAAAAAAAAGAAATAAATAAAAAAAAAATAAATAAAATGAGGCATTTCAAAGGTATTCATGCTAGTTCTACAACTCGGCAATGGTCTGAAGAAATTATCCAGTTATAGATCAAACATCAGAGATTCATATATGAATGCTTATATGAACCCAAAGGAATTTTCTTGGGAAAGGAAATTAATATTCGGATCTGAGGCAATTAAGTTTAGATCGTATTCGACTTCAACGAAAAATAAAAATACATAATACACAAAAAAGAAACTGTCTCTTCTCGCTATTAAATTTTTGTGGTTGAGTAAATGATGAAAGCCTGAAACTTTGGTATTCTTATATGCAAATGAGATATATGGGTCGTTTATCATTTCCTTATTGGGGAAATAAAAAAAATTTATTCGGTCGTCGAAATACCGTTCTTAAAAGAAAGGAATTAATGTGCAGTTGTGACGTCTATTTAGATTTAGGATTGGATCTTAATTTATTTTGACTAAGGTGGATTTGGATAAAAATTTGTTAATCTTCTTTACATTTTTAATATTAATTTACTGTAATAATTTTCTTTGGCAAATATTTTGCTTATGGTTTAAAAGAATCGAAGAATATTAATTTTATCACTGAAAAAAATTCCAGTTTCAAGAATATTCTTACAATATTCTTAAATAGCTGCCAGGAATACGTATTCTTGGCGCCTAATTTAAGAATATTGTAAATCAAATATCTTATCATTTTTCATTTCAAATATATATTGGGTACTTTTGTTTCATACACTCAAAAATATTACTGAAAAAAATATATTCTTACAATATTCTTAAAATTAGAATATTTATTTTTTATTTATTTTTGAGTGTATGAAACAAAACTACCCATTATATATTTTCAATGAAAAACTATGAGTAAATAATTTATTATAAATATTTTTAGGTAAATTAATATAGTGTTAAACTACTTCTATATAGTTGCTTTCGTGTTTTTTTAGTTAAAAATAAATGATTTCAATGTTTTATCTTTCTAATTTAAATTTGTAATTAGTTTCTGTAATCAGTCTCATTTGCTGTTTTTACAAATCAGCAAACTTTTACAGTCGTGAGCGTAACCCAGTTTAAAAATTGTCTATCCAAGATAAAAATGCAATTATTCGACTTATATCCCCGGGAAAAATAAACTGTTGCCCTTGTCAACAATATTCTAGGTGGCTTATTATTTATTCTGCGATATTGAGAAAACGCTTTGCGAGATAAAAATGTTTACTGATAATCAAACTCACTCTGTGTGTTTTTCTACCCTTACCTTAATACCTACAGATACATTTTTATCTTTTTTTTGCTGATATTATCGGAATTTAGTATATAAAGTATTTTAGTCTGACCACCGACTAAAAATATTTTGTCTGTCGTAAATTTGAATTTAACATAATTTCTTTAAATGACTCATATTTTTTTGCAATTGTTAAAAGTACTATTAATAAAAGCGAACAATTATTACAATCAGAGAAATAATAGAATAACAGATAAAGTTATTCTAGTTTAAGTACTATAAGTATAATGAGCCACTGTTGGTTTACTTTTTTTTTCTATTTATAGAAAATGAAGTGTAAGCTAGAATGCAATATAAGCCATGAAATTACAAGCACAAGTTATTGAACTCAGATAAAACCTGCGTCTATGATAGAAATGATCTATTCATTATAGATTACATGATAAACTATACAAATGTGCTGTTAAATTAAATAGGCTTTCCAGTTTAATATAAAAGGACTTATCATTATGACATTGTCATTATTTTATATTCAAAATCAAGGAATAATTAAATTTTTATTATTTATCCACAGTTACTATAAAGAATAAAACTCCTAGTATAAAAAATTACTTTACTGTAAATTATAATTTCCATCAAATCATAATTGCACTCTAAACTTTAAAGATTCTGAACAATTATTAGGTACTTTTATAAAAAACAATGGCTTTAAGTTTTTAATTTGCAGAAAATTATTTTTTGAACTATTTTTTTCCGGGACAGCGCGAACGCAGTCCCGACTAACAAAAATTATACGCCCGAGATATCCACATTAGGGATATTCGCAAGGGTCAGCTCAACCGTAGTGCAATGGAAGAGCCTCACCCTGGAGGAACCGCCTTGTTGATCACGGTAGCCTCTGCGCCAGGTAAGTATGCTTTAAGCTGCCTCGGCTGGTTTCTTATTCACTTGGAGAATCATCTCAGTTGCGAGAAAGGCCACCAGTCCTGCACCCTTTTGGATAAACTTGGAACTAATACCAGGCCTGTATGCATATAAATTCATACCCTTTCCTTTCTTTCGTGGATCCTCACAGTAAAAAATAAATGAATAACTTTTAGTTATAAAATTTGTAATTTTACTTTATAAATATATTAGAAATGAATAATTTGATAAATATTACATTTCAAGTCAAATAATTAAACTTTGGTACTATGTATTGAGAAAATTCATTTTTCGATTACGAATGGTTCTTAGTCATCCAAATAAAAATAGGAAAAAATTTTGAAAATTGAACAAACTTTTTCCACTTAAACACAAACTGGGCCCTTATGCTTGAATCATTCGGATGTTTTATTTGCGGATGTACAGTTCTGCCTTTTTCTAATGGTCGCAGTTAGTAGGAGAGAGATAAAATTATTTATATCATGCAAAAATCGTTTTTACAGTTTCAAACATAGGGGCCCTGATCTAATAAACATCTAATAATTATTTTATGTCTTATCAAAGCATCTTTGGATGCTTTATTTTATGTCTTATCAGAGCATCTTATCAAGCATCTTTTTCCACTTATTAATCCTCAACGTATCTGAAAAGTATGTAAATAACTGATTAGTATGCGTAAAATTGTAAATAAAACAAACATCTACTGAAGAAAGGATGAATATCAAATGATTATTTACTAATAATTTTTTTTACTACCAAAACATCCTTTTCTACTTAATGCTCAGCAGATCTAATAAGTATAATAATAAACATCTGTGGAAAAATGATAAATAATAAATTAATATTTAATAACAATTGTCCGAACTACCAAAAACATCCTTTTCTATTTAATGCTCAGTCGATCTGAGAAGTACATATAATAATAATAAATAACAAATATATATGGAAAAATGATCAGAAGTATTTTTGAAAATTAAATTATTTATTAAAAATTAATAATAAAAATTAAAAATTAATTATTAACTTATTTATAAATTTACACTTCCGTCGGAACTTATCGGTACGGCTATTTTTTCAACAGTTCTTCAAGTGCTTTAATTTTTCTAATATGAAATAAAAAAAAATTTCCCACGATAGGACGAAAGCAAATAAAATTCGGCATTGAACAAACACAAGTTGAAGGCAATATGTCAATTCTATAAAAAAATATTGCCAAAAAATTTCAAATATTAATTTAAAAAAAAATAAAAAAATGTTTTAAAAATAACTCCAAAAATAATTATCATTTTTAAAAGTTTGAAAGTTATTTCGAAAGTTAAATTTCTGTGGAATTTAGGTGACCTTCTAATATATTTCTGCAATTTTTTAACTAGGAACTGCAAAAGGTCAAAGTTAATACAAAAAACTCGCAAAAATTGAAAATTGTCGACTTACACAAATTTCTTAAAAATCAATGTCTATCATACATCATAGATTTCACGAAATTTGATTAAAATATATTT
>JBAGKK010020223.1:0-11513 GCA_037177015.1 Euceroptres primus | reverse complement strand
TGTTGAGCAAAAAGTAGAGGTTTAGCCCCGCTTAATAGGCATCAAAAAGGGCTGAAATCATGCATGTGTTATAAAAACATATTTACTGTAACTTGACACCCTCCAGAAAGTACCCTCGAATTTGTTTTATGCAAATTCTTTTTAAATGATATGTTAACATCAAGAACATATGTATGCTAAAGGGTGGCCTCGAAATTGTTTATTTCACAGATCTTGAGAACTATGTAAAGGGAACCTTTAAACTGTTTATGCAAAATAACTTATGGAATGTGAGTTGCCCTTGAAATTGTTTATGCAAATATTTAGCGTTAATGTAATTATATATTACGCAGTAGTGAGCACATCGTAAACAGGCAAAAACAGAATGTCCTATCTACCGCGCCAGGTGAGACGTTTGGATTATACAGTAAAATTTGATATTTAATTTAAAATAATTCTTAAAACCCAGATCCCAAATAAGTCTGGTCTCAATATTCCACAAGAAAAATACAATTTTTAGTTTACAAATACATTTGCCGAGAAAAATTTTTTTATAACATTGTTAATAACAATAAAAACAGTGGATCGTTAAGGAAGTATCTAAAAAAAGTTTAAAAATTTGTTATTAACAGTTGTTTACGCTAAAAGAACAAAGATTAATTGCAGAAAAATTGCAAAAATAATGTATTTGTTTATTAAGTTTGTCAAATGTTTGCAATTCATAGCAAGAAGTCATTGCTAAATAACTGGCTGTTAAGTCCCTGAAAAAAGTGGAATTTTATTTAAAAATACATAACATGATAAAAATTTGTTTAAATAATTGTTTTTTTACAATAAAAGTTATTTATTGCCATCGAAATGTCCTTAAAAATTTAGAAGTTAGTTATTTACAGTTGATTGCGTCGAAAGAACCAAGAACCAACAAAAGAACCAATGTACGTCAAAAAATAGCCAAATAGTGCATTTGTTTATTGTCAATACATTTTTAAACATTTGCGTTGCTATTGGACGTCATTTTTGGATAGTTGCTTCATGTTTTCTAGGTATTTTTGAATGAATCTAAGTATTTGTTAAAAAACGGTACACTTCAAAAGTCAAAATTTTTTTTTCATTTTTTTATTCAATAAAAAAAAATTAATTTCAAAAATCCGCTATGACAGTTCGATGCGGAATTTTATTAGGTTTCATTTTTTAAAAAACGTTTAATTCGGAAAACAATTGTCTTCTGAAAATCAATTTGTCCACGGAGGTTTTTTTTGCCGCACTGTGCGTTCCAAAAGGCATTAGCGCTATTTTGACGATTTTCCAGGAGAGACAAAAAACACTCCCAAAAATCGACATTTCAATTTAGGGAAAAAATAAAAAATAACTCCCGAGATATATCAGTGCTGTATTGAAGAGTGAAAAGATTGATTCGAAAACGTTATTAGGTTACGAGAAAATGGAGGGAGAATATTTTTTTTTCGCTTAGGGCGCACGTTTTTTCAAATCTGGCCAGTGATTAAAAATTCTAATTTTTAATTTCAGAAAAAAAAATAAAAATTTTATATCTTGCATTTGAATTTATGAGTTGATACACAAAAGGTTTGATTGGAAAATGTCATTAATTTCCAAGAAAATGGATGTGAAGTTTTTTTTGTTCCAGGCGCACGTATACCTCAAGTTTGAACACGGATGAAAAATTTAATTTTCAATTTAGAAAAATCACAAATATTTGCTCCCGAGGTACTGCAGTGCTGACTTGAGGTGTGCAAAGTTTGATGGAAAAAGTCATTGAGTTCTGAGTAAATGGAGGAGAATTTTTTTTTCCCTCGAGGCATTTGTGTTCTTAATTTTAAACGGTGATGTGTAACTCTAATTTTCAATTCAAAGACGCAAATGCAAAATAGATTTGAAGTTATGGAGTTGCAAAAAGTTCCAAAATGTTGCAAAAAGTTGCAGAAGCTTAAAAAAATTGGACAAATGAAAAAAAATGGCAAAAATGCAAAATTGAAAAAAAATTGAAAAATGGCATTATGAAAAATCTCTTTTCGTCAGAATGTGTATTACAATTTATTTGATTTTTTTGAGCTAATATCATTTTCGACAAAATGGCGCTTGCGTCCTTTTGGAATTCAACTTCTCATTTATTTCATTGGAATTCCCTAAATTAAAATTTGAATTAATGAAGGAAATGTTTCTTTTTGTTGCAGGTAAGAGAACATGGAAACCCGGGTTGAAAATCGTATACGTAAGTTAAAAATGAACCTGAAGTTTGCAACTTTCAAATGAGTCACTTTTTTCACATTCGGTCACTTTTAATCACTTTTTCTGAATGTGGTCACTTTTTCCACTTTTTAAAAAATTTGGGTCTCTTTCCTCACTTTTTCTTGTTAAAACTAGACTATGTCACATTCTAAAAGTTTGTAATTCGAATAAGAATACGCATTACAGGGATCACAGTCAGTCCTCTATTCACCCCTTTTTTTAACGTATTTTCCCCATATTCTCAAAATCCCCTAAACTCCCTTTCTTTGAGAATTTTATCCTGTTTCCCCCTTTTTTTTTATTCAAAGTTCGGATTAGTTTTCCAAGAATTATGAAAAATAGAAACTTATGCCATTGAAAAACTCTTTCAATGTTTTCGGAAATTTTCCAAATGATCAAAGCTTCTAAACTGTTTTGAATAACAACTGACTAAAGTCTTTCAGGTTGATCCAGAATCTTTTACAATCCTCCATAATCTACAAAAGACTCCCAAAATTTCCTAATATAATCCTACAAAATCTTCAAAACTTATTTGAAATCTGTTAAAATTCTGCAGAAAATTTTACACTGTCCCATAGTCTTCCATAATCCTCCAGACTTTTTCAAGATTTTCCGAATTCTTCTCAAATCTTCCATAATTTTCAAAAATTTGTTCGAATCTGTTAGAATTAGAATCTCTAGAATATCAGGCTGGTTCTTAATCTTTCAGACTCTCTCAGAGCATTTTTAATTTTTACAACATCTATTTAAATTTTGCAAATTATTATAAACTGTTCCAGAATCTTCTAAAATCTTCCGAATTCTTCCATAACCTTCTACAATCTTCTAAAGGTTTCCAGAATTTTCCAGAATCTTTTAGAATTCTCTAAAATGTATAAAACACTCCCAAAATTTTTTCAAATTTTTCAAATCTTTAAAACGTATCTGAAATCTCTAAAAATTGTCCGAAGTATTCGAGACTGTTATAGAACCTTCTACAATCTTCTAAAATCTTCTGGATTTTTCCATAATCTTTTACAGTTTTCTTTTACAGTTACTTTTTTTTTTACAGATTTTCTTCTTAAATCTACAAAAGACTCCCGAAATTTTCTCCAATCTTTCAAAATCTTCAAAACTTATTTGGAATCTCTAAAAACTGTTCAAAATATTCGAGACTGTTTTAGAATCTTCTGCAATCTTCTAGAGTTTTCTGGATTCTTCCATAATCTTATAAGATCTTTAAAAATATCCTAAAGTTATTTAATATTCTACGAAATACGCTAGAGTGTTCCAGAATCTTCTACAATCCTCAAGAATATTCTAAATATCAGAATTTATAAAATTCTGCAGAATCATTGAAAACCCTCTAAAATCTACAAAAGACTCCCATAATCTTAAAGGATTCTTCTTGACTGTTTTCAAAATCTTTCAAAAATTCTGTAGGCTTTTTTAAGATCTAGAGAAAAAATCTGGAAGAAACTAGACCTTGAAGATTTGAGAAGTTGATGACAGAATTCAAAAGATTTTTGAGGATTCTAAAGGATTGTGAAACAGGGAAGAATATTTTTGAAGATTATAATTGATTTAGGGATGTATTTGAAAATTTTAGAAGATGTTACAAGACTTTGTAAAATTCTGTAAGAGTTGAAAAGATCTTGAAAGATTTTAAAAGGTATTTAAAATAGAAAATGCTTGAGGATTTTAGAAGATTTTGGAAGAATCAATAAGCCTCTGGAAGATTCTAAAAAATTTTCTTAAAAAACCTAAAAGATTCTAAAGGATTTTAAAGGATTTCAGAAGATTGTATGAATCAACTAGTATTTGAATTTAAAATAGGTATTCTAGACGATTTTAAAACGTTGTTGAAAGTTATAGCAGATTTCATGAACGATTTTATAAAATTTTAGAGAGTTCAAAAGATTTTGAAAGGCTAGAAATTTGTGGAGTATTTTTTATATTCTAGACAGGAATCGGAAGATTTTTGAGGATTTTTTGTAAGATTCTAGAGAATTGCAGCAGACTTATTTTGGAAATTCAACTTGTTGAAAATTTAAAAATTCTTATATTTCATAATTGACAATAATTCGGAAATCTAACAGAAAATTTGTTGGTCACTTCAAAAAAAAAAATGGTCACTTTTTCCACTTTTTTCAATCACGAACCACGCTGTAATGGCACGCCTGTTATTAATAAACCAATATTTTAGAACAAATTTAAGTTTAAAATGAAATAAAATAAAAATTTTGTTCATTTAAACGTTGAGAACTTCAGGTACATAGTTGAAATGAGCTTCAATGATTTTTGTTATTTGTATGTAAAATGCTTCCGCTGGAGCAACTTGGAAGCTGCAAAAGGGGGCAGAATTGTCTCCAGTGCCAGTCCGGGAGAGATTTTCAAAATTTCGGAATGAAACTTGTAATTTACTAATTTCAAAGTTTATGTCATGACTAATACAATACAACACCCCTCAAAAATGAAGTCCAAACATTAATTAGTTTACGAGATAAATTCGCTCCATTTTGAAATTAAGCGATATCTTAAAGAACAATTTTTAAAAGTGCCATTTGATTAAAAATTTCTGCCTAATTTTATTAATCAAATGGTATTTTTTATATTGGTATTTACATACAGTGTGAAATTACCAAGTTTAATTAGAATCGGTTCCTTACTTAAAAATATTGAAGAAAATCTCTCGCCTGAACTGGCACTTCAACAAGTGGAGTAAAATGCCTTGAATAGTTCAACTTTGTTGAACACCTTGAATATTCACTGGAGGCTGCGACTCTCTTCCCCACTAATAATCTGCACTGTACGTGATCCAAACATCATAAACCTCTGTGCGCCTCTGCGCGTAGGAAGTACAACCGAGGTCTCAAATAATGTATGTTTATTCCCCCGTGCCTTCAACCTGACTCGTCGTTATACATAATTATGTATACATAATATGCTAGCGTTGTTTCCAGCTCACGATTGTGAATAGAGAAATTATTCTGCATCATGCACGCATAGAAACAATATATAAAGGCTTGTAGAAAATGCAAAAAATATGTGTATATCTGTACTAAGAGTACAAAACCTGTTTACACACTTTATGTGTTTTGAATTAATTTTACCGTAAAGAGCTACAGAAAAAGTGTCATTAGACACGAATTATTTTGAGAAATAATATTTTTTTGGAAGAAATGAAAAATTAATGTAGATGTTAGATGAGTACTTGAGAATATTTTAAGTCAGAGAGAAAGCAAATTTCTCGGATTTAATGAGTCCGAATTGGACAATGCTTACTGAAAATCTGTGAGGTTTACTGAAAATTTGTGAGGTGAAAATTTTGTATAATTTATAAAAAAAATCCGTAAGATTTATAGTCTGAAATTTAAAGCCAGACACATAATCAGTATAAATTACGTAGTTACGTGATCGTGTCAGGAAACCTTTGATCGTCAGACGACGTAGGTGTACGACACCCACGAGGTAAAACGTTTTTGTGAAGAAGATTACAGTCACGAAATCTTCGTAATGTGAAAAAAGGTTCCTTTAAATTTACAAAAATAGTAACAGTATTCGTTTTTTTCAGTAATTTTGCTGATAATCAGTATTAAGTTTACTGAATATTCTGTATTTACAAACAGAAAAAATTAAGGATGAAATTTGTTGCAGGCAATTTTTTAGAGGGGTAGATTTTTATTCAAAAAATTTCACATCTTTTAAAATACAAAAGAAAATTTAACCGATATTTGGGTAAAATTTATTCTGTGAAGTTAATTTTCGTTACAGATAATTTTTATCCCGAATGAATGTAAACTTTATTCTTTATTTGTTCTGTGACAAATTCTGTAATATTTACAGAAAATATCACAGTAAACCCAACAGGAATAAGACACTATAAATCCAGCAATGTTTTATCCCGATTTTTTATCTCTTCATCATAGTGGAAAATGAAGGGATAAATATAAGATAGGAAAAAATAGAGAATCGAAAAATGCATGCAGTAACAGGTTACTAATTTCCGGATTTCTCTACACATAAAACGAATGCTGAAAAATATTTTTCCTCTCTTATAAATTTACAAATTTTCCCGTCACTGCTTGCTCAAAGAGAAATAGCTAGCAGTCTGTGAAAAGAGACCTGAACGAAATATGATGTTTAATTTTGATTCCCAAAAAGTAATTTATATTTCTTTTTATTTAGTGTTTCCAGCTCGAATGATGTTTTACTTTAAACCAATTATTTACGCTTTTCTCTCGCGAGACGTGGATTTTTCACAGATAAATTGCAAGCTGAAACAATGAATGTGTAATATGTTCACTTTAAGTATGAAAATATTTTCACTTTCAATATATGTTCACTTTAAGTATGAAATATTTTATTTGGAGAAAAAAATCTCTTCATTCACGTTTTATATTTTATTGACTGGGACATTAGTTTCAATTTTGATCTCACTATTACGTTTTGCGAAATGCTTGCCACAAGCAGCTGCATTTTAAAAGTTTCAGACGCTGTCGTCGGGAAAGTCGAATTCTTAACAACTTCTTCCTTTCAACCTTGTTTATAATTCATCGACTTTGAGATCTAAGAACTCACGAAAAAAACTGAGGTGAATAAGAGTATGTAAAAATTTACATGTATTTAAAGAGTTACTTAATAAAACAACTTCTATGGCAAAATTATTTTCAAGCTATAAATGCTAATTCAGTTTAGAGAAAAAAAACGAAATAAAAAATATCAAACTTCATAGAATTAACTAAGTGTATAAGATGACTAAAAATAATCTTCTTCTATTAAGAAGTGGAAACCGCTTTCTGCATTGTACTTCTAATTCCGAGTTTTCTTGAAAGAATTTCAACTTCAGTTTTCCAGTGCAAATGAAATAATAATATTACAAGTATGTTCGCGCTAAACGTCTTTCCTTGGACAAACAAAGTATATGTGCTCATTTGCACATGTGCACATATGCATATTGGGTTATATCCACTCCTCTCTGGGAAAATGGAGAATTAACTGCACGCGTCGAGTAGCAAAATTGTACTGGAGTTACATGCTTCTTACATATTCGCACAAGCGTGAAGCATTAATTATTTAAGAGCTAAATATGTCTGTAGCATTCACAGAAATGTCTGTTAGGTTAAAATTTTTAAAGAAAAATTAAAATTCCATTAATCTAATAAACATTTCTGTACATAGGGAAAACGAAGGATAAAGTTTATCTCGATTCCGGGGTAAAAATTACCTGCAACAAAAATTAACTTCAAAGGATAAATTTTACCCAAATATCGGTTAAAGTTTCTTTTGTTTTTCCATCACAATACATGTATTTTGAAATACGTGAAATTATTTGAATAAAAATTTAACCCTCTACAAAATTACCTGCATCAAATTTTATCCTTAATTTTTTTTTAATACATTCTGCAGACATCTGTTAAATTTAGTAACCATCTGCAAATTTAACAGAAATTTCTGTAAATTTAACATAAAAAATCTGCCGTCCCTATTTTAGCAGATGACTTCAGTTAATGTAACCGATTTTTTCCCCGTGTATACTAGATATCACCCTAAAAAAAATTGCTGGTAAATGTGTAAGTAAAAATTGTAGTCAGTTAAAATGGTTAACTACTATCGGCGAGAAAATTCGAGTCAGGTGTCTTTGACGCTTAAGAACACAGCCCCCAAAAATGCTAGCGTAATAAGTGAATAGCCATTTAAAAGCTGAAAGTATCGTACGTAAATCAGCCTGAAGACGATAATTTAAACAAATTTTTATGACTGACTGACTGACAAAAAAGAATTTCGGGCACACTTTAAGAAGAGTCAAGTTTAGAGCATTATTTTGTATAAAAGAGGCAATGAGAAAAATGTGAAAAAATTCATAAAGGTGCTCCAAGCATTTATGAACAAATTGCCTTTGAAACTATTTTTAGTTCTAATTAAGATATTGGATCGATTTAAATTCCAAACGGTTGCGCAAAGGATCCGTAATTATTTATAATTTAAAGAAAATATGCGATTGCTTTATTTCTTCGTGAAAATCGCAATATTTAAAGACAGTTTTTTGGATTGGATAACAACTGTTAGAAACCAGCGGGGTGCCTTTTTTCTGGGATTGGTCTCGCCTTTCCTCAAAATGTGCTTCCGAATATTTGCTCTGACCTTAGATCTTGCTTTGTCCAGTGCCGTACCTCTTTAAAACATTGTAAGGAAAGGTGAAAACGATACCAGAAAAAAAAGATATCCCGCTGGTTTCTAACAGTTGTTTTCCAATACAAAAAACTGTCTTTAACTATTGCGATTTTGATGAAGCGATTAATAAAGCAATTGCATATTTTCTGTAAATTTTAAATAATTACGGATCCTCTGCGTAATCGTTTGGAATTTGAATCGCTCCAATATCTTAATTAGAACTAAAAATAGTATAGTTGTATATTTTTGAAATTGAAACCAACAATTTTTTATATTTTTTAAATTTTTCAACGGAAATTTGTTCATAAATATTTGGAGCACCTTTATGAATTTTTTCATATTTTCGTCATTGCCTCTTCTATACAAAATAATGCTCTAAACTTGACTCTTCTTAAAGTGTGTCCGAAATTCCTTATTTTTTGTGTCATTTTTTAGTTTGAAAGCAACAAAAAATTTTTTAAATTACCGTCTTTAGGCTGATTTACGTATGATACTTTCAGCTTTCAAATGGCTATTCACTTATTACGCTAGCATTTTTTGGGGCTGAGTTCTTAAGCGTCAAAGCCTCCTGGCTCAAATTTTCTCGCCGATAGTAGTCTTACTTTTTCTTCTAAAAAGAAATTATTACCTCATCCAGTTAACGTAATATGTAAAGTAATGATTGTTTTTTATGTAGGGGAATATTGTTTTAAGGAAAATAATGTTCCTCAGAAACAAATGTAAAAACCTATAATAAGGTGTACATGGAAAACTAATAAACTATCACGTAACTAGTTATGTTAGCAAGTTTTTTTGTTGATATAACTAAGAAAAAAAATGTAATGGTTCTTATAACTACTTTTTCTAGTTTTTCCAAGTGTTCGTAACTATTTTTTAGTACTCTTGACTATTCAATAATAATTACCATAATTAAGAAAATACTCCTAATGATTAGAAAACTTAGATTAACAATTTTTGCAGTCTATTATGCTTAGTTAAACATTTGCGAAACATTTTTCCAGATAATAAAGTCCATAATAATTAAATTTCAAGCAACCTTTGGAAAAATGAAAAAAAAGATCACAGAAAAAAAGAGGAAAGAAAATAGAAGTATTTATTTATTTACCAATTATTGAAGTATTAAAGTTCATCCAAGATTTAATATTGAAGCCCACTCTTTCGCTGCAGTTATATTGTCGAGAGAAAATACCTATGAATATTCGATGAAATTATGAAAACAAAGTTTGGTGCAAGTACCAACAAAAGATGGATTGAAAGAAGGAACTATTAAATTGAATGTATTTTTCTGATCAATAGAATGAAACGGAAGAGTAGCGATGATACATCTATAGATGTAGATTTTGTAGCATATGGTTTATGAAATCTCGGAATAAATAATTATTTTATTTCTACACAAGCTTTAAATTAGAATTAATTGTTGTGAGTTCCTGGTGTTTTAAATACGCCTTTTAATAACGTGAAAGCTAATAAAAATATATGTACATAAATTCAAGAATATTTCGGGTAATCGTCTTTCTTCCGGAAGTTTAGCTTATGCTCGTATCACACGCGATCCGTGGTAGACGAGTGTGACAATGCACGTGACCGATACGATAGGAATGATAGCACATTCGCGGGACCTGACACGAAGTGTGCGTAGAAAAGATAAGGAGCCTGCGTGTACCGCTTGAATAAATCAAGGACGCTTTTCCTGGCAATGAAAGCACCCTGTTTTCCCGATCCAAATCCTCCGGAGGGTAGTGCCACCAATTTTAAATGCGCATCGAATCTCTTTATCACCCTTTTATTATTGCAGACCTTGAAACTAAAATCGTGTACTTACAATTCGTGTATCCATACTGTCAAAGAGGACATTACTTTCTTAAAATGCATGTTTGAGGAGCGATCTTATCATGAAATTTCAGTTGTCACACGATAGGGCACGCTTGCATTCGTAAAACATTTCAAATGTTGTCAACTCGCAGATAGGAAATGATACTTATTTTTTCTTTCATAGCCTGATGCAGGGAACCTGTAAGCTTGTGATAAGTATTATGCATGTGATATACATCTGGTCAAAAAGTGAGTCAGAGTGACTCACGAAAAGTATGAAGTGATGAAATATATTTTATGGACTTAGAGAATCTCTAGAGAGAATTATGGGTTATTCAATAATTTCGACCCACACTGCGGGTCTTTTTCAAAAGTCAAATTTAAAATTTAGAATAAAAAATAAGAAATGTTTAAATAACTATAAAGGTTAACAAATTACAGGAACAAGGTTTTACAAAAAACAATTTAAACTACATACCTGTGTCAAGATAACATGTTTGTGTTTTTTTGAAAAATTACTTAAAAGAGATAAGTCAAAAATAAGACATAATAGTCAAGTAGTTTTTTAGTTTGAGCTTTAAAGACTTTGAGAGGCTCAAATAATGACGAAAATTTTAACATTTTAAAGATAACGATGTTAACGGACGGACGATACAAGATAGACTGATATTGTAGGCTGAACAATTATAATAGTTAGAGAGGGGCGTCTTAATAAGGCTAAAAATTTAATAAACCTCTGATGAAAAAAGCGCGCCAAAGCTTGGAAATTAAATATGTTAATGCATTGATAAATTTGGTTTATTAATGTATTATCAATTAATGACAGTCGAAAAAGGAAAAACAGCTCTGGATCCATTTCATCTATGAATTGTTTTTGATTACTCAAATACTTCAGTACTTGTCAATTGTATAGAGTTTTTTTTTTTTTTTATTGGAAGCTTTCAAATCATTTACAGATTTATTCGCTTTACATTGAATATTGAGCGCTCGCAGGATAATTTAAAATATATAAGGAGTATAATATATTTAAATTTACATTTGATTACGTAAGTGCTATAAATTTATACAAAGAGGTTCAATTTCGTAGAAAACTAATAAATTATATGCAAAGAGAACAATCTTTAAGGAAATTTACAATGCAGGAACATGCAGCAAAATGGGGCTCTTTGATTATTGTTTCTATACTGAATGTTGGTTGCAAGTTGATTCGGGACAGTTGAGCATAAAATTTAATTCGCTGATCATAGTAAATTGGACAGCTCCACAGAATGTGGTCGATATCTTGAGAAGGGAAGGAACACGGACAGCTAGAATCAGTTATT
>JBAGKK010020212.1:0-11513 GCA_037177015.1 Euceroptres primus | reverse complement strand
AATTTTTACTACGGAACTTATTATGAGGTACTAAAATCAAGATCTGTACCAAGTTTTACAATAATACAACCAGTAGTAATAATAATAGTATAATAATAATAATCCGTGGATTAATAATATAATCCGTAGACGTCAAAGTGCCCTGTCTGTGGAGAATCACCCATATTTTTGTTAACAACTTGAAAAAAATGTTAATTTCAACTCAATTAGGAATTTAATTAAAAATAAAAAAAGTTGAGTACAATGAAGTCTTTTCAATTCAATTCAAAGATAATTTAATTTTAACAAAAAGGAAAATCCTAATATGGAATAAGATTGCCTAGTGTGGATCCCTCCAGATAGTGCAACAGTTTGCGGCAAGCTTTCCAAAACCTTGCAATGCAAGTTTCGGAAACTGGTGCCGAAGGTTCAGGCAAGTTTCCCGAAAATAGGAAAATGTCCTCTGTGCGGCAATATTGCGAAGCAAAATTAAGAGAATCTTGCTTGGGAAAGCTTCCTGAAATATTCATGGAAAATTACGGGAAGCTTTCTTTGAAAGTTTTGTTTTTGATTTTTTTTCAAATACAGAAAATAGTGGGCTTTTTTACACACATCTAGCGGCATTCTTGGAGGACGGAAGAAAATTACTGCGCAGATGTTCCCATAGAAAACTACTGCACAAAAGATCAAATTAAAGTTTGTCAGGTAATGTTTTCCCGAACTTGCCTCGCAATCTTGCCACAAGGCGGACATTTTATTATTTGCGAGAAGCTCGCCTGAACCTTGCGACACAAGTTTCCGAACTTGCGTCGGAAACCGCCTGAACCTTGCCTAAATTGCAAAATTTAGGCAAGCTTGCCGCAAATTGTTGTGCTATCTCTAACGTTTTTAAGTCTAAAATTTCATAGAATACTCTAATAAAAAATAATCATTTTAAGCATTTTAGCGAATGCATTGTAAGATCCTATTCATAGTAAATAGACCGATGAAACTTTTTAAACATGTATAAAGTTATACACAGATTTCATGTGAACAAAAAAGTTAAATTTTATATCGCTATAACATGAATAATGAGTGATATATGTCTTGTCTGAAACAAAAGTGTTTAAATCCATTTTAATTTGGTTAATAACTTCAAGAAAGGATCAAATTAAAAACTTTTTTACATGTATTTTTTGACGGCCTAACTGATTATAATAAATGATTTAAATTTAATTTTGATCAATAGATTTCAAAATACAACATGACGTTAAATGAAAATAAATTAACTGAAGATTAATTGTACATTACAAGGATTTCAATTATTTAGAAACTTCTTAAGGACTTAGAAATATCTACTGTTCGTTAACATCTTTCTAGTCTTAGATTCTCCGCTCGACAGCTCTAAAAGTTTTCAAGATAATTGTCAATATAGAAAACTAATAGAATTCGAAAAACCTTTATATTAAGTTATCATTGAATCATAATGCATATCATAATGTGCTCTAATGAGGACGTGCTTCGAAGCTATAACTAAACATCATTTTCTTGTAAATAGATCTAAAACTATTCCGTGTCGATACATCAGACATCAGACCATCAGAGGCATGAAAGGTCGTAATAAGCAAAGGAGACCTTCAGGAGTTTACGACCGTTCACGCTTCCTGCGACTTTAAACGCGATGTTTTTATGTATTAGTGAGAGTTTAATTCTCTTTGCTTCGAATATAGGTGTACATGCTTAGGCTCACACGATACTTCATAGACTTTAATGCGGGTGTAGATATACTTATAGGAATCTCTCGTGAATCCTGTACTATGTTCATCCAGGTTCTTCTTATACTTTCGTTCGGGTCTCGCCTGACCTCTGACCCGCAATCTGCAGGGCAGACCATTCTTCCTACGTCGCCGTCACTTTTCCTCATTGGAAAGTTATGTCTGCTAAGATTTTACGAAATTACCAAACGCCTTTGTATTCAAAAAATTCCTTTCAATCCGCAGCAGACATTGAAGCTGTCGGGGCTTCTTTGCAGGAAAAGAAAATTTGTGTGGGCTGTTGTTGTGAAACAGTACCTCCTATTTTATAAAAATTACAGCTATCGAGTATTGAAATTTTCTAAGTCATTCCATTTCAAATAAGGCTTTTTATTTATATTATTTTATTTTCCAAACTGAGTTACTCAATTAATGTGTTGTAACTGGAATGGTATATAATTTAATGTTTCATTCACAAAAATCGTTCATACATTGTAGTATACAATGGTCATTCATGTAATGAACTAGGTAAGTTGATCCAACGTTTGACATTTTCATTTATGATCAATAGTTGATAAAAGTCTCAATATCTTATGTCCAAATTTGGCTATATTAATTGAGAAGCCACTCACGCAGAGTAAATTGAGCAAACTTATATAACTGATGCTTTAATAGCTTTTTTACATAGTTATTGTGTATAAAATCCTCAGAATCTCATTGAATTAAAAAAATTATTTAATTATTTTACACAATTTTCAAACTATTTCAAAATTTTATTATAATTATGATGACTCCAGAAAACAGGCCTTACTCTTCAATCTTTACATGTGTGTTGCATTCATTGAATAAATTAATTACACTTATTACCTCAAACTACACCGATGATTTTATCGGCAAACTCGCCTCTCTGAATAAAAAATTATTTAATTATTTTACACAATTTATTATTTATTAAAAACTATTTCAAAATTTTATTATAATTATGATGAATCCAGAAAATAGGCCTTACTCTTCAATCTTTACATGTGTGTTGCATTCATTGAATAAATTAATTACACTTATTACCTCAAACTACACCGATGATTTTATCGGCAAACTCGCCTCTCTGAATAAACGTTAATTACACAAAAATAGTTGCTCTTGTGTACAGTAAATTTTGTAAACGCGATTAATAAATTTGCACTCATCTTCTAAGATGCATTTAAAGACGTTATTGAGAAATAACTAGCGGTTTTATTGGAAAATAGCAAATAATTATAAGTGTCCTTTGCATGAATTACAGCATTTGCGTAAATTTAGCAAACCGTTTTTCTTCCATTAATCATACTGAAGCTGTCACAAATAACGTGATGAAATAAATTATATGAGAGTCTTTCCAATAATTCATAGTTTATATTAACGAGTCAATATAAGAAGCTGCCTGTCTAAGTTAAGCGGAATCAAAAGGCACTCGTAATAGAAAATGGTTTTTAAAGATTATCTTCATTGATGCTGCTTACATAAATCCAATAATTAATTTTGCCTTAAAGAACAGTACTATGTGTTTATACTGAGATCAAGTGGAAATTTTGTTTCCACTACCTAATGTCAGGGTTTTTTGGACAGGAAGCAAAGGTGCAAAACTTCCCTTATTAAATGACCTAGTTCTATTTCTTTTTGCATTCGAGGCAAAAAAAATTGTAAATCCTGTTGCAAAAACATGCGAAAATTCTTCATTGACGAGGACATTTTTTGAGTTGTGACATGTTGGAAGACATGTCGTATTTTTCATTGACCCTCTATATGAAATCGTTGATAATATTTCATTGGCTATGGGGTCTATTTCTTAAAATCTACTTAGTTACAAAATAAACTAAAGTCAGTTTTCATCTTGATACAGAACAGACCGGGTCTCCTCGTGTCAATTTTAAAATTAAAACGAACTGCTCTTGTCCGGAGAAACATAAAAATTGCGGGAGTTCATGTTCGTGTGTTTGTGTCAATTATTCAGTGTGAACTTTAATCACGATCGATATCTCACATCCAGGTTTCACAAAACAATTATCCAGAGCAGTGTCCTTTACTAAAAATTAGAAAGTGAATTACAATTCAATTGGGACAGTGTTTCGTTTAATGAATAAAGTGAACATAATAATACATAAATAAATAAATAGACAAATAAATAAATTTAACAAATCAAAAAGTTTTGCGACCAAATTGTTTTATAAGTGCAGTGTGCTTTATTAAAAATTAGATGGTGAAATATAATTTAGTTGGTACGGTGTTTTGCTCTTGCGAATAAAAAACACTAATTTTAACGATTGTTCAAGTGCTTAAAGATTTTTTTTAATTCAGTACAACTAAAGTAACTACAAGTACAACTAAACTAAATTCAGTACAACTAAACTAACAATCTATAAATAAATAGTTAAATAAATTGTACAAATCAGAAAGCCTTGTGACAAAATTTTTTTATAACTTAAGTTTATTAAAGTTTAAGTTATTATTATTAAAGTTATTATTATTATTAAAGTTATTATTTATTAAAGTTTAAGTTTATTAAAGTTTAATAAACTTAAGTTTATTAAAGTCCTCATAAATAAAGTGTACTTGAGCATCGGTAGTAAAGGGACATGTGCATACTGTGATAGTGGAACCTGCTGAGAGCTTGGATATTACGAATCTACACACACACACACACATGCGCACGCGCGCGGCCGATCTTAATAATAAAATAAAAATAAATATATTTTTAATTAGTGATTCTTAATTGTATGACCATTATTACTAATTGATACTAAAAAGGGCCTCTACTTGGGCCGAAACGTTTGCCGATCCTTAAAGTTTATTTTGCAACTAAGTAGATCTTAAGAAATAGCCAATGAAATATTATCAACGATTTACAGTTTTATTTATTCTGACAGACTGGTAATGTGTATCTCATTGTCTATTTGACGATGACGAAACGATTTGAGATTTACATTTCCATCTTTATTGAGTGCAAAAGTATAACTACCGCACTTCCGTTTCTTATTACTCAGAAAGGGAATCAGAGAGAGAAAGAGAGAGAGAGAGAGAGAGAGAGAGAGAGAGAGAGAGAGCTTTTCTCCAGGGGAATTAATTAACACGTAATCGCACGAAGTTTCATAACAACGTCGGCGCGAAATATTCACTTGGCACAAGTCCGTTTGTCCAACTCCATTATTTCCCTTGCATGTTGAATTCTCAGAATTCTCATCACCTCCGGAATACTGAAAGAAACTCTCATAACTAAAGCTGAGATAAAGTGTGTTCGATCACATTATTTCACCCCTAGATTAATGTTTCTCGCTGGAAAAATCTATACTCATTCGTTCCTTTTTTATTATTGAAGCATTATTAATCCAAGTTACTCGAATTGTGACTGTTAATTAAATAACATTTGTAAATATTCCCGGGCATATTTTAAAGATAAATCTTCATATATGTTTATCAGAAAATCTGTAAGATTTTTTCCCCTTGATTTTTTATGCGTAATTATACATTTTTGAAATTTTTAAACTTTTTTTATAGGTTGTTCCAACCTAATCGTAAGAACCAATTAACTATTCTACTTAGCTTTGATTAGAGTTACATTTACTAACCTTGTCTGTCTTTTCATTAACAAGTTAACAGAAGCTGAGACTATTTGGTGAAGTGGATAACTAGATGAAGTTTAATTTAATGAAAGTTAACAACCAAGTGCAGAACATCTTCTTGCAATCAGAGCAGCAAATTTAACCGGTCTTGGAATTTAAAGCTCTAATGGAATTAGGTTTACGATCAAAAGTTATAAAGTTTGGAAAATTAAGAACAAGAAAAATAAGATTATGAATTAAAGATATAAATATATTCAATTAAAGATATGAATATATTCAAGATATAAATACATTCATGTAGCGACAATTGTAGTATATTTGCTACAATTTGGAAATTTTATATTTCCTTTGTATAAAAATCAAATATAAAATATATATATATATATATATATATTAATTAACTACTTTTAATAAATATAATTAGTTTTATATATTAATAAGTAGATTTGGAGACGAAAGAACATGTATAAGACCATGGAAAAAAGAAATATCTTTCTTTCGTGATACTTTGCAGTTATTGTGGAGCTTCCTTGAATCAGGGCACCTATTACGTTGCAAAGTCCATCCTATCAATCAATAACAATTGCAGGGAGCTACACCCGAATTTCACGACGTCGTAGAAGATCCCTGGGAACGTTGCACTTCCACGTTATGGTAATTCGAATTACATAAGGATGATTCGACCAATCTGTTACACGGACAGTCGAAGAGAAAGACGGAGAAAGTCGCATTCGATGCTAAGCATCTCTGTTATTGTCCTGCATAGTTTTATACACAAGACTCTGCCGACTGTTCTGCTACTTTTGCCTTATTTATCATTGATACTTTTTTCCAAACCTTAAGGTAACATTACATAAATTTTCATGTGCAATTTTAAACAATGTGACCATATGGCATTTCTCTTGTTCTTGGTACTTTATGTGCTTTGCTCTTTTACTGAAAGGTGCAAAAACACATAAAGTCTTATCCGGAAAACGCAGTGGGGCGAGAGCACATTAGTTAATGAGATTTTCTATAGTATATATATGTATGTGTGTGTGTGTGTCTTATATATACTCACACATGCAATAATAGATAACTTATCTTGTTCTTTAATGCATTTTTCGGTACTAAACCTAAAATAGTTCTCTTTTGCTGTACTTTTTTAAAAAAATATGAAATTTTTTTTACCACTATTAAAACAAGTTTAATAACATTTTAAAACATTTTAAAACATTTTAAAACATTTAATAACCTGTTTTATTTGTGCTTTATATAAAACAGGTGCTTTATAGTTTCGACGTCATGAAGGAAACAGAATATTGTTTTTTTCAAGAGATTCGATAAATTAAATTGAATCACACAACATTGGGTACTGGATAGCTGCTTCAAATAAAACTTGGATGAAGCACTTTGGAGTAATTTTGCAATTTACTGTTCTCTCGACTGCTTCTCATCGCTACCAGCACGATATTGCAAAAGGTACATTAACAACGTTTTCCTATATTAGAAAAAAAATACGACTCATATTAATTTAATGCCATGAAAATGTAACAGAAGGATGGTGTACTTCATTTTTATTCAATTTCGAGGGTTCAACATGTGTAACGTCATATCGACAATGTGGAATTTTCAGCAGAACTTACCCATATCGTCACGTCATCAGAACTTACCCATATCATCACGTCATCAGATGAGAGCTTATATTTATTTATTTTTTTGGTTTGATAATGAATTATAAACTTGTACCGTTTCTGAATGCAAAGAATTGTGTCGAGTAAAATATACTTTCTTTCAATTGAGAAACGAGTTGAAATTGAAATATAAGTTTAATGGAGTTGCGGGAATCGGATAACAGGATTGCTATGAGGAAGAACGAGGCAGGGTACTTCGGGGTGTGTCTGGAAGGTGAAAGCTCCATCCACCGCAATATCTCCTAATATACAATTTAGCGCAGTCACCACTTTGCAAGTTATCGTTAAATTATAAAGATACCTCTTTTAACTTTATTTGTGTTGATGGCAAAGACTTCTGGAGAAATCACGAATCTCGCTGCATATAGCTACAATACAAAATGAAATTGTATTTCTCTTCATTTAATAATATCAAATGAAATATCCAATTACCTACTTAGTGCCAGCTTTTATCTTTTAAACATATTGTCATGTTATTAAATTAAGAGTTATAAATAGGACATTATTTTCAAAATTTTCGTTTGGACATGGTAAATACAGTACTTTTCGTCATGACATCGAGAAAAAGCCAAATGAAAATGCCGAAATGACGAAAAATATATTTTGCTCTGACACGTTATGAATTTTGCTTACTTAACCATTTTTTACTTAATCCTTAATACATAAGTGTGATCGAAATTAAACGCATATGCAATCTTTTAATGGTTACTTCCCTCAAAAACGAAAGTCGTCCATCCAATGATACTATCTCGTGGGTATGTGATACGTAATGTATTGTTCATTCGACAGAGTACGAATGGTGAGAAAGTTTGCAGCTGGTTTGATGATTTTCTACAAATATTTCCCGTATGTTAATCGATTTCAAGAAGAAATGCTTGGTATATCACTTTGTCCGATTTGCAGTACTGATAATCTTGATGTCTGCGAATATTATCTTACTAACTTCAGGTTGAGAAAAAAATAGTGTACATAAATATAACTACAGCTAGTACATAAAGTCCGTTTAACTAAATGTTCACCCCTGTTTTCTGATTTTTTATATAATTTCCCACATTTAGTAACTTAAATTACCGATTACTTCATTGCTCCACGTATACAGAAGAACAACAAACAAACAAAATATGGCATAACAATAGATAATACAACACTGATTTACGTCTGAACATTGCGCGACTACCATTTTCTCAGAGCATAAATCGTTAGATGGGCAGTTTGTAGTGTATCTTAATGAAGGATCAAACGACATTATTGGGCGAAATGCTATCGGGATCCCGAATGCTCAGTGCTTATTCGCCCATCTTACTTTGTCGTAACTTCGAAATGGCACTCTCTTCTTGCGTGTCTCTTCCTGTAATTACAATATAAACGCTCTGTTGAAATACGTTTGGTTTAACCAACTCAAATACATTTGAAGCACCGGTTCGTTCGAAGAAGACTCGTAATTTGCGACGTACCGTGAGTCACGATCGTACCTGACTGTTAACGACTCTGCTAATGGCAGCGATAGATTTTTTCCATCAAAATGTACAAGACTTTCTGGTTACTTTAACGAACGCCCAATGACGCCCAGTGACTTTTCTCATCTTTGACGATTGACTTGACATTTCAAATTTTTCGTACACTTGAGAAACTCTTGCTTAGTTCATTTTGAACATAAATCAATTATTTCCTTATTTCGCCTTCCCTTTAAAGGTTTCTTAAAATTATCTTTTTACATTCTCAGCATCATATGAGAATGTATTGGTTTTATTTAATTTCTCTTGTGCGACATTTATTTTATTATTTTATTTTATTTACATTTATTTGATACTTATTATATAGAAGTTTGAGTAATGGATTGACTCTTAGCGATGACATTATTAAGAGTAATATGATCAGGTCTAGCTTCTTAGATACATTTTTTGTCATATGGAAAGACCGCAGTATCATTTATATCTTTCTGGGTTGAGTGCCGCCTCTGGCAAGCCCGAACCATTTATTCCTGCTGCAAGTTCGCCAACTATCGAACCTTTTAAAAGAGAAGTCTGAACCACATTTTTTTATTCTATAGCAAAGTGACCCAAAAAAACACGACTTTTGTGATAAAACTCTTTTCACTTTAAATGGCAAACTGAATAAGATTTTTAAAACCAGATTATTAGATATCACGATATCTTTTTCTCTTTGCAACAATATCGAAAGTGTAAATTGAAATTTCATTTCAATTCAATTCATTTCAAAATTCATTACAACATTCTTTAAAGTAAAGTTTTTATAGTTATAAACAACATTCTTTAAAGTAAAGCTTTTCTCGTCGAAAAATTCCTTTATCCATGAAAATAAGAGGAAAGGACATGTTTTCGAAATTTCTGAGCAGACTAGAATATATGTCAAGCCCGCTCATTGTCGCAAACATTTTGTGACCTCTTTTCTCGTGGTTCTCCTCCTACTTCCGCAAATGTCATGGTTACTTCCTTAAATTCAATTTATGTTTCAGTCAGGATTTTCGCCCGTAGCTTGTTTATTTAATGCACACAGAGAGTACCGAATTAAATTTTTTTGTCTGATGAAAAAAAATGCTTTTTTACATTTGCATTTCCTAGACTTTGAGCAAACATTTCCTGCATTAGTTACTTCAAATGCAAGATAATGGAGATGATAACCGGATATCACGGATCATTTGAATTTACGGTTTCCTCGTGCACGTGAGAAAAGCAAAATTCATAAAGTGGACATATTACTGATGGGATTGATGAGACGGCGTTGAACTTTGTTCTCAACAAGGGACATTGCGAATAATGATTGCAGTATCGCCGCACTATGAGAATCCAACGTCATCGGGTCATCACGATCTTGGACAGCTAGACTTTATCAGATCCGTCCACTGCGATCGGGTGCCAAGACACAGAAACTGTAAATAAAAAAGGCGAAATACACACCTCTCTGTGATAATTGTTGCATAAACAACTAGAGATTTAAAAGGACTAATTTATTCCACCGAGAGTGCATCAAGATGCACAGTGGAATGACATTTCCCATCGCGACCAGGTAAAAGTGGCTAATGCTTTATAATGCGAAGGTCTTTAGGTCCTCGGGACCCCTTCATTCAGCGGTAGAAACAAAGTATGGTCTTTTTTCTAAAAGAAAAAAGAGAAAAAACGCATAATCACGACTCAAAAAATGAACGATGATCTTTTGTACACGTCAAACGTCCCGCTCATAGATGACGGGCAGCCTCTTGGTTTATTCGATGATCATTGCAACATGCATTATATACATCTTAAGACCATTGCAACATCGATTGGCAGTATACACGACATCATAAAGAATGAAAAACACGCGTTTCTGGTAATATGGCTTCATTCACTATCGTGCATGCACATACCTATCAAATAAATACGAACTAACAGGTGAAAAGTCAGAAACATCAACTGCAGACACTGCATTTATTTACCCTTTATTTCCCAGTTCTTTAATCCTTTAGTACGCAGAGCGTTACAAACACATAACGTTCGCAAATCACGTGACATAAATTTTTGCAAATTGATGACTCTCTTCCTTCCCTTCATGCCAAATCGTGATATTTGTTCGAACCCTCCTTAAATATAACGTGATAATCAGTAATCCTTCAACCCAGAGTAAAAAAAAATTTCTATGTGGAACAAAAAATCGCTGACGGATAGTTACTAGTTTGGATATTTTCGGTGTATGTTAATTGTTTTCATTTCATGAACACTGTGCTTCCTCATAAAGGTTTTTTAAACTATTAATAATAAATCAATCGATTCGTCGCATCAAAGGAATCAAAGGTTCTTATAATATTGCTATATTCCCAAGATTGAAAAAAAGTTTTACTTAGGGTAATCGGTACAATGATTGGCCTCCCCCCCAATGATTAGCTTTTTCTTTAAAATATACTTAATAAAAATATATTTTCAAATAAAATTACTAATAAATAGTGCAAGATTGTAATCGATATACTTTGCGCTATTTGTTAGTAATTTTATTTGCGTGCATTTTTCAATAAATATTCAGTTTGAAGGTTGCCAATCATTGTTTAACCCTTTGATGCACAACGTATCATATATGATACACCTCTGTTTTTGCAGTTTTTTGAGTATAATGAAGTTATTTTTGGCATTAGCAGATTGAAAAAATATTTTCTTACTTCCCCAGAAAATTTGCGATTTTGTATGCTGGTTTTCAGATAAAAAATCATTATTTTTCGAGAAAAAAATTTTAAAAGGTCGAAAAATTTCGATTTTCTGATACTGATTTTTTTTGCTTCTTTAGATCCTAAAGTAGTGATTAAAAGCAGAAAAAATTGTTTTTCTACATAAAAAAAATGTATGCATGAAAGGGTTAAGGGGGCCAATCATTGTACCGATTACCCTATAAGGGCAATTCTGCAGAACTTTTAAATTTTCTGAATTTTAGATTTTTTTAAAAAAATTTTTCTTTTTGACAGCACATTTGTCATATTTGGTACACACATTCACACCCTCAAGACCTAACAAAAACTGTATGCGTGATCGATTTTTACTTGACGGCTT
>JBAGKK010020201.1:0-11513 GCA_037177015.1 Euceroptres primus | reverse complement strand
CAGACAGACAGACACATTCACAAAAACCACTTTTTTGGGTTCAGGGGGTCTCAAAACGTCGACATTTGACAAAAACGAGGGGGGTCAAATTTTACACAAATCATATGATGAGAATGTAAAAATGTTACGTTCGAATAATTGAAGCTTTATGCAGTTATGTGTAACTGAAAAATTAGTTACTACTTTATAAATTTAAGATACAAAAAAGAATATTCGCTTACCGTGACTGAAATTTAAGACAAATTCATGAAAACTCAGTTACATTTTGGTAATTTTCAGAAACTGTTTCTGAAAAGTGTCTTAAATTTTATAAAAATTTCGGTAAATTTCGTAACTTAAAAATTTCAGATAATTACGAACATTTCTAACAGTGTACGTAAACGCTTTTATTGTTGTATTGCTTTCAATTTACTGTGAGATTTTACTAAAAAACTCAATTTCTCTGGAAATTGTATTATTCTGTACGTATTATTAAAGCACGTCATTTCCTGACATCAAGGTATCGCAGAGGAGCTAATGATATGAATGACATTCCGGATATTTTGTTGTACAAAAACTGCTTTGTACTCGAATATACATTCAAACCTTTATAAAATTTTAATTTCCAAGTGATTTTACGTTCTTACAAATTTTCGAGAACTTGAACATACTCGAAATTCAACTCGGCTCAAGATCTGAAAATTTCTACTCGATTCGCTCGAGTATTTTTTTCACACTTTTTGAGTCTTCTTATATAAATATATTACAATTTGATTGACATTTACACATACACACATTGTAGCAACTGGTGAAATCAGTTACATTCTTCCTTTTTCCAGTAGAAAACCGAACCAAAAAGTCAGTCATGTAAAAGGAGCATGGAAAAAATTAACTTGACATCTAAAGGGGTTTTTAGATTTCCTACTGGTATTCGACGCTGTTTCCAACATTTACCTACCCATTAAGGAAAAACTTTCGTGAAAAGTTTACGGAAATTAACTTTAGTCGACTCTGCCGTATTTAGGGGCGATATTTTTCTTGATCCAAAAGTCACAATTGGGATAATCCTTCTCGGAATGCACGTCCTGATCGACGATAAGAATTCGTTTGGCACCACGTGGATCAGCCTGGACGACTTCACCAAACCAAACGAAACGGTTAAATAACTTCTGCATGGAATCTACATGCCTCTTCTCTTCAACCGTTCGCGGCGTGTAGGAGCCTAAAATAGCTGCGGCGTCACTGTCGGGGTCAGCGAAAATTCCTCGTGGCATAGTTCGTACGTAGAAGGGAATGTTGGCCTTCATAGTAGCAATGGTCGAAAGAGGACACACTACCCGAATATCTGAGATCATTGTTGCCAGACCTCTTAAAGTTGAGTTGTAGCGTCTGCAAAATGTGTTACATGTGTTGAGATCATTCATTTTTTTAGTTCAAGTTTGAAACATTTTACAAAATAGTAAAATAATAAACATTTTATAGTGAAAAATAATAATGAAGAGTGGAATAAAGCGTCCAAATGAATAATTTCCGTACAATTTTTATAACACGTACATAATTTGAGCCGTTTTTTATGCCGAGCCTAAATACTGCTTTTCAAGCACGGTGTGACATCTTAAAAAGTGTGACGTCACAGGTAAATAATGAAAATGATACATATATGAGCTCACATTTTGCATGCGGCATCGGATGATCAGCTCTCTCACACTAAAAACTCTGAGGACATTTTTGTTACAGATGGTAGAATTCATTTTGAACTCACCTTAAATTTTTTGAAATTCATCAATTCTTTGGAATTCACTTTCAATTATTTATAATTCTTTGGAATTCTTCAGTTTTCCTCCATTGAAAATTTAATAAGGGCAAAAATCGTGCCTCTTACGAAGAACGTATGAAATCATGCATTTGTTATAAGAAATGTCGTACTTTTTCAGTATTCGTCTCCGGCTCGCGCTTATGCACTCGCCTTCGGCCCATGCTCGCTCGCCTACGACTCGTACTGAATAAAAAGTCCCTATTCTCCTCCTTGGTAAATAATATACTACATCCCTATGTCGTCCGTATATGTCGAAATATTCGCAAGATTCCTTCGTGGGGATGTACCGATGGCAAATCATTTCAAGCATTAAACAATATTTGCAAATCTCATAAATTAGGTACGTTTTCAGATAGACGTTCACAAACATAGACAGATAAATAGTTAAACAACATGATATTAAAAAGAACACAACTAACCTAAGGGCTTCATCGGCCAGTCCCATTGTTCCTAGTAAAGATTCTCTAACAATCTTATCAACCTGTTGAGATTCCAGAGTTGCATTCGGTACCAAATATTTGGATGGAGTCCCTGACTGTGCAGTAGTTCCAATTACGACCTTGACTTTAAGCTCCTGCTTTGTCCAGATCTCACCAACGTGTTCTTGGATGATTGATCCATCCTGCACAAGCCATTCGTGTCTCGTGTTCGTACCAGAAGCCTCCTTTGGCTCTGGAAGCTCTACGTTTCCGCCCTGCCAGCTAGCGGGTACAGCGTCCATTAACTCTTCGGCGCTCTTACTCCTCAAACAAGCCGCGTCACTGCACCTCGTTGCGTTCAAAAACTCTTCGTTCAGATTCTCCGATTTAGGGAGCTCTTTTCCCGGGAAAATGGCGCTACTACTGGAAATCCAGGCTTGAGCAAAGAGGTCGTTTGCCTTTCGTGCACCAATTAGAGTCGTAACCAGGGTACCACCAGCTCGATGTCCCCAAATAGTAATGTTGCTCTTATCACCGCCGAAGTGATGAATGTTATTATGAATCCATTTTAAGGCAACGATAATGTCGGAAAGCCCGTAGTTTCCGGAAGTCGGCGGATGCGTCGTTCTCGAGAGAGGCTCTACAGCAAGAAATCCAAAGACACCCATTCTGTTAAATAAAAAAGCAAAAGAAACGTTTATTTAGGCTACGCGGCTGTTTATTTACTGGTGATAAAATCTTTTTCTTGGAGGGGATAATTGATGGGCGGCAGTATAAAAGTAGATAACCAACAAAATGTGAATTTTCAGGAGAGCGAAAAAACATTCTGTAAAATCGAAATCACCATTTAAAGATCAAACAAACGTCCCTTCATGTTCTGAAATGTTGCTGAATTGAGGCCAAAAAAGTTTGATTAGAAAAAGTGATCGAGTTTCGAAGAAATAGATGTGGAAGTTGACAATCTCGAAGTGACACTAACCAAAAATTAAAGCAGGCTCGACTGTACATTGCAATAAAAAATACAATTTTCTGCTTAAAAAAAAACTTTCTCCCGAGATATTGAGTTATTTAATACGGTTAAACAACGCTTGGTGTAAAAAAGTTAGCCAATTCTGAGTAAATCTACCGAGAATGTTTGGGGTTAGAATTTCATAGGTTTTCAAATTTGGCTTTGGATAGCGATTAAAAATCAAATTTTCAATATTTCACAAAAATAAAAAAATGCTCCCGAGATGTGGGAATGCTGAATGAGAATAAAAAAGGTTTGATAAAAAAAATGATTCTGCTCCGAAACAAGATTTAGTGTGACGGTATCGCACTGAGACAAATAATTTTCCGCTAAAGGTCTGATAAAAAAAGAAAATTATATTTTTTTATCAATAAACTTTAATAATTTCAAGATATCAATTTCCTTGATTAATATAAAATTTAATTGATATTATATTTATTTTTAAAAAAGCATTTTTGGAAAATTCAATGTTTGCAACTGAACAAAAAATTTTTAAATTAATTTCTGCCTGGAAAACCTTCTTTAAGATGCATTTATTCGTGTCAAATTTTCTCAAAATTTTTTTAAAAAATTCTAAATTATTTTCAAAAAACAGTCGGTAACCTTATGACAAAGTGGGCACTAAAGAGTTAAAAATGATACTTCGACGAAATATTTTTAACGTGTATTTGATTTTTTAAGAACTTCTTTTGTAAAAATCTCTTCTTCGAAAAAAATGTGGGTTATCTAGTTTTGTACTGCCACCCTTCAATTGTTTTTTGAGTGACATCATAGGAAATACATATTTTTCTAAAAAGAGCGAGCGTGTATTTAATTGTAAGATACGAAAATATGACATTTTGAAAAAGATTTAACGCATTCATACCCATGAAGTAGTAGTAAGGATACCGAACTCCCAGCCCGCAGATATCAGAACTGGCTATTGCTGCTTCGGCACCTTAAAGTTCATGTACGCTAAACGGAATTACCGGAGCTGTCTTTTTATTCGCATGTAAAAGTGCGTGAGATGGCGTGGCTAGTGTGTTTTCTTCCATTTCATCTGGTACACAAACCATGTTTGTGTACCAGATGTACCATTTCGGTAATCAAACAGCGATCAGTCAAAAGTACTGGGTTCGGTCTCCTTACTACTACTTCGTGTTCATACCTAAAGTTTGGTCTGACAAAGACGATTTCCCGAACTCTTGCAAGCTTTGAAGATGGTTGCATAACTCCAGGAGAGCCTCCACTCAGTGTTTCAGCTCCAATCATTACAACAACGGGAAGTGGATTCCTGGTGTCAACCTTTGGTGTGAAAACATCAAGTTTAAGGCAGTCTTCTACGCCATCAATACGCCCAGAAGAATCCCGCTGCCAACAATTATTTGAGTTATTGTGTGCACTGTAGGTGTCAGACCAGCAGTTTTCTATTCTGCGTAGAGGTTCGGCCGGTTGCCAGCGGCGATTGTTGATTGGTGGAACCGCGTAAGGGATTCCGCGGAATGCGTAGCCGCCATCCTCTAAGATGCCCTCGACTAATCCACAGGAAGTCGGGGCTGAGATATACTTGCCGTCCGTGAGTGGTGGCTCCAGTAAAACGTATCTCGGACCAACACAAGCTACGCTGATTATGACAATCACAGCTAGTAGAATTAGTAGCGTTGCCACTGAAAAATAAAAAAATATTTTAATTTTACAATAAATAATTAGTTAGTAACGATTTGAGGTCTCGATTTTCAAGACTAATTCGGCCTAACTTATGCTGACTTTAAAATCATATATTCAAGCCCCTTTCAATTAAATTTAGTTCAGTGAAAACTCTTATCTCTTATATAATGAAAGCTCTTATCTCAAGACAAAAGCTTCGATTTGTAAGTGATTTTTGACGTACCTGTAACAAACAGATTTCTCCTGGCAGCTGACAGAAATACAATGATCGGATTCGGTTTTGGTAGATCGCCACTGTCCTTGGAATCACCGTCGAGACGAACGTTTTCCATACCGTCGTCGTTTACCACTGGATTCTTTTCCGCTGAGTCGTCGAGCGTCTCGACACTGGCCAGACCAACGGTACCGTGCTCCGCATCAGCGTCCTACAAAACACGAATAAAAGTTACTTCATAAATGGTAGCTATATGTAAGTTTCATCACGGGGCAGCCAGTAGTTTAAAAGAAAAAAAATCAACTATAACACTGATAGCATACAGTGTGGCTGAACCAAATTTAAATAAAAGTTGAGTATTACTGAGATTGCTTATTGAATATGACTATCTGCCATCCTACAAACATTTCAAGACGAAAATTGAAATAAATAAAAAAATCGATTTTTATATAAATAAAAGAAAATTTTCCTAAAAAGATTTGGTAAATATTACTTAATATTATTCTGTTTTATTTTATTGATTGTGGTTGTGCGCCATTCTACAAACAATTGAAAATGACAATTACAACAATCTGTAAGACCCTTTAGAAAAAAAAGTCGACTTTTATGTTCAGTATCAATACGAAATAAAAAAATTTTCCTGAAGAGATGTAGTAAATGTCACTTTACATTTTTCTTACTAAAACAGCATATCAGCTTCCTCATAGATGAAAACATTAATTTCTAATCTTTTCACTTTCTGAAACTTTTTTTGGGTAAAAATAAAAGCAAATGGCAATTTTATAAAATACATATTTTCCATTTTTACAATTGAGGCTACATCTCGAAAGCAATGGGTTAGATTCCGGGAGCGAAAGTAAACTGAAATTATAGGATAAGTCGTACTTTTAGCTTTAAAAAAGTAGTTAATAAACTACGTAGGATTTTTTATTAGAAAACGGTTTGCGCTTTAAAAAAATATTCTACGAAGGTCGCCCTCGAGAATCAAATCGTGATATATTGGAAGATATGTTCAATGCTACATATGAAGCATTCTCTGAAGATCGGGGCACCCTGAAAAAAGTTTCTCTGATTTTCATGGGTTTGACGTATGTTGTAGTATATGTCGACCCAAGATACTGTGCGAAAGAATTTGCCGATGTGTTGCCTGATTGCCACCCAGGCACAGGTAGACTATTTCCCTGAAATACGCGCCCGGTTCACTTAAAAAATTGAAAGCTCTGGATAGACTAATTTTATTTTTAATTTCAAATATGGGCTTTTGTAGTAAATTTTTCAAACTTTCAATTTAAATATATGAAATTAAAAAAAAAAATTTTTGATAAAAAATTTGGTAAAAAAGGGTATTTTTCAAAATTTAAGGACTTATGTCCCTTTCATTTTTCAAAAAAAAAAAAATCTCAAAAATTTCCTCAAAATCTCTACTTTTTACCCCTAAGAGGAAATTATGCAGCCAGATTTAATTTAAAAGTAATGCGATTGAATGTGAACCGGTGAAAGATGGCTCGGACGAGAATAAGGGATTTGATCACCATCTAAACTTTCTATTGCCATAATTTTATTTATTTACACGATTATTAAATCTAGATATTACTTTTCCAAATGTATAAAAGTATTTGATACTATAAAATATATGGTACCAGACATAGATTTATCTTCTAAAAACAACTAGTCTCTGCGTTTCCCAGGTCATTGTCCCCACTGCTCATTATTTGATTTATGATTAAATAAGTTTGAAATGATAAATTTTCTTTCATTCGGCATCAGCTTATATCCTTTTAACTGTTTCTGTACCAAAGAACTATGCCTTTTAGGAACTGTTTAAATCCATTTCAGAATTTAAATACACTCATCGGTGGATCGAGGGCCACCTTCATGGACGTTCACGCTTCACTGATTCTGTCCCCCGCCCCTGAGCGTCCCGCGACGACGCCATCGCTCGGGCAGTCAGGACCGCCAGACGTTGTTTACATCACGACTCTCTGCGCATTTACTTTTGTACGTTCAGAGACTATATACGCGGTCCTGAATGTTGACATAAGACGGCTCGCTTGAATAGAGGGCCGTCTGTCTCCGAGCCCGGCCCTCGATCCACCAATGAGTGTAATAAAAAAACGGATCGGTGCACACTGTTTCTGCAAAACTTAGGAAAGGGAAACTTTTGCCAGAAAATGCGATGCTTTGTACTCACTGTCGTATGAAGTTTCATGTAGAAGGATCGATTTTTAAACATTCAAATTATAAAGATTCTGAAACAAGACAAACTTTTGCGGAAGTATCTGAAAATAATTATGATGATGTCCCAATCGAGATTTCTGATAACGACCCTAATAATCCGATTCAAATACCGGTCTGTGATGATAAAGTACCTGATAATGACTGTCATACTAATAATACCATCAGGGAATCCTCGAGAAAATCCGAGGATTTATCTGATTCGGACAGTTATGTTTTTGTGCCTGATAAAATATGTAAAATCGATGTAGATCTTTTGTGTGCTTTGGACCAATTTCTTAAGCATTTGAATCTGATTATTATGATGAACATTATTATCAGGTGGTTCGTTATCAGAAATCTGCATTGAAGTATCATAATCATTATTTTCAGGTGCTTCTGCAAAAGTTTGTTTTGTTTCGTAATCATTATAATTTGAATGTTTAAAAATCGATGGTCATCCTTCTACATAAAGCTTCATGTGACATCGAGTACAAAGCATTGATTTTCTGGCAAAAGTTGCCCTTTTCTGAGTTCTGCAAAAACAGTGCGTACCTGATTTTTTTTTATTATTTAAAATCTGAAATGGATTTAAAAAATTCCTAAAAGGCATACTTCTTTGGTACAGAAACAGTTAAAACGATATAAACTGATGCTCCATAATTCCCTCTTAAGGGTAAAAAGTAGGGCGATTCCATTATCGCGGGTGCAACATTTAGACTCATTTAAGGCTTCCTACCAATAAAATAAAAAACATTTAAAAAAATTATTGTTTGAAGAGTTACATTTTAATCTATTCTCTTTAGATCCGTATATAAGAATTTAAATGAAATTTATAAATAGCCACAAGATAAGTTTAAAGTGCTATTGTGGGTGCAACGAAATCGGCCCACCTTTTTAGATCATAGTAAAACAATAAAAAAAGTCTGTTAATTGTGAAACATTTATTAAATTATTCCTTCATATTTTAAAAAAGTGCAAAATTAAACAATTATTAAGTAATATAAAATTATAAGAAAAAAAAAACCATGAATTATTCACTTTTTATACAATCGCGGGTGCAACGTCAAATTATCGCGGGTGCAACACATGTAACTTGAATGAACATCAATATCATTATAAGTACATAAATGAAAGAAATAAGAGATCAAAAAATTATGTGACTAATTAGTACATTTCTTTGTTACTTAAATTAATTATTTCTTCTCAAATACGTCAATAGTCGCCGAAAATTTTATTCATATATTATTGCCATCAATTTTCTTCTTTGGTGCTACCAATTTCGCGATAATGTCTTCAAATCAAACGTCTGCTATGTCATCCATGATTTAAGTTAAGCTTTTACCATCAATTGTCGTCAAAAATTGTACTCTAACTTCTCCATCTTCATCTATATCGCTCTGGCACACCCCGACATAGCGATATTGTGTAACTTTTTTGCCGGATTTGCAGAGCAGCTGTACGAGCACGTATGTACCCTTGCAAATATCTTTTGATGAGACACCAGTGATTTTGCTAGTTTCAAGGTGTGCTTCTGGTGATAAACACGAGGGTTCAAATGACGTCGGAGATTCATCAGCTGAGTCGCTGTAAACATCGGAAACGCGCAACTTAGTTTTACGTGGTATGAAGGATTCCCTCTGTGAAAGTCAATTTAGAGCTTCCAAATTCTCATCGTCTCGTGCACTTTCTGTTTCGGTGGCAGTTGTCAAAACTAAGGTGCTCTTAAGATAAGACTGAGAAGTTCGCGCCACAGAAACGCTGTTACCCTCTTCAAATTGGAAAAAATGTTTTGTTTGAATGCCTGGTATATTTTTCAGGCCTTCCCATCTATCATCTAACATGGCCTTTGCTTTTTCAACTTGTTCTTTTGGTACAAATATAAAGAAAATGTTTGGAGAGAGACTGCGAGCCAGATCGTAAAATTCTTGAGCACTTTTAACAATAGCTTTCCGGGACTTAACAGCAGTCCACACTGATCTTTTGACACTTCCCCCGAGTCCATCGACTGCACCTTTGCCATGTGAGGCAGCAAAAAAGTTCCATTCAAGGTGAGTGAATCCATGTTCTGTTTTGAGTGCATTCATATTTGCAATTACATACCGATTCTTGAATTGAGCTGCACAATTATCCCTGAAGATGTATACGGATGTAATATTATTGTTTATCGACTTCATATATTGAAAAATTTTCTGTAGAAAGAGATGCACAGTGTATTTACTATGGCTTAATTCATCACTTACTATGATCACGGAATGAAGTTTGTCAGTAGTCCAAATACAGCACGTGAAAAGCGTCACTTGCCCATGACACCAATGTGCTGATTGTATTTCATCTTGACTAATCAGCCCATAGTTCTTGGCAAAGTCTATTTGTGCAATAGCTTTCTCGCTGGTCAGGTTTTGTTTTGCACTTTGAAAGTACTCGGACTGAACATTTTTAACTACAAAATGCAGCTTGAATTTAGTGGTGTTTTCACGTAATTAATTTATCGCTTCACCAAGAGGTTTGCTAACCACCATCTGTTTTGGCCTCTGATGCTTAAAAATCCAGATCTTCTATTCAAAAACTAGAATTTAAATCTAGAGAAATATCCCAAATGTTTGATTCTTTGCACACATCGCAACTGTTGGACATACAATCTTCATTATCCACACAACACGATACCTGGTTTAGTAGCTCTCGGTACGTTTTCGGAAAGTGGGTCACATGCTTCGAAATAGCAAGAAGATTAATATAGTTGGAGTGTACTGTACATACGCAAACATTATGAGGAGTATCGTTAATAGGCAGAACGTGAGCAGGTCTTTTATCATAAAAAAGTCTTACCAACTGATATTTCGGAGAAAATTGTTTGAAAAAGTTCGAAGGCTTCACGGATGCTCATAATCATTGTTCTCTTCTGGATTTTCAGCTTCGTTCCCGTATTTGACTTGATCGAATTTCACATCTTTCATCCCAGGCATTTGTCTGCTAATATCGTCATCGTCCCTTTCATAAAAATCACGAATCTTTTCTTTGACTTCATCCGTCAATTTATGAGGCATTGCTTTGGTACAGGAACTTGAAATTCAGCAGCAATTTTTTTCCAACTTCAGCTGCTTTAGTGGGACTGGCCGGCAGATTACGCTTTACTTTTGCCACTGCCTTTCCCAAAGTGCGAGAATTCTTGTATGTAATGCCTGTTCTTCGAATTTGTACTTCTTTACGACGCTTTCTAGTCGCCTGCATTCTTTCTCTTGAACTTATTCTGGCCCACATTTTCAATTCTTCATCTGCTTCCATTTTCTTTTTCATTATTTCTCTACGTCTTGCATCACGAGCCCTTTCTCGACGTAGATGGTCTGCATGAAGTTCAGAATTTTACTTCAATTTTCTCCTAGATTTTTGTGAAGCAGTTTCTTTCCGTTGCTGCTCTGTCATTTTAGCCAATCTATTTATAAAAAAATTGCGAAATATTAACATAAACTCTTATTAAATACAAATCACTATTAATGCATAGCATATATTATTATTATCTAAGACAATGAATCAATAATATATGATAAATAACACCATAATATTAGGAGTCAAAACTGTTGCACCCGCGATTCCAATATTTTAATTCAAATGACAACATACCCTTAATTACGACTAATTTAGGTTTTCCTTTTATTTCTTCTCACTTTTACAAATTTTCAAATCCTTAGCACTTTATTTCTGTAAAAAAACAAAACTTTCATATCCTTCATATCGCGGGTGCAACAAGTTAACAATGGCTTCTTGTATTCAATATTGCTTGAAAAGTAATAATAAGTAATCATATGTTTTTGCATACACAAATAAACAAATGTTAGTGCCTTAAGATTAATCGGTAGAATATAACCTCAAACTGTCGATAACAACGATTTCGTACAAATATTTTCAGTCGAACCAATGTAGTTTGCATCGAAACTGTGAACGCTACTGTTTCTGAGCGCGCCTAAAATTCAAACATGAACTTAGGTTCATAAAAGTAGTTTTATTAATAAATTTAGATCTTTTTCTTTGTATTGGCATAAAAATTTTTTTTTGAAAATCGAAAATTTTGAAAAATATACTTTTATTAGTGATCTTAAGTTTTTTGACCAGGGTAATTAATTTAAGAGTTTAGATGAACTTAAGATCACTAATAAAAATAACTTTCATGTTGGAAAAATATAAATCTTACAAGTATAAGGAATGACATTGACATTC
>JBAGKK010020190.1:0-11514 GCA_037177015.1 Euceroptres primus | reverse complement strand
TATAAGGTCCTTCCTTATTTATTGAAACTCAGATTTTCCCAGACGTTAAAAGAGAAAATTTCATTCTTTTGAAAATTAAGATCACATCTAACCATTCAATTTACTGGCCTCCCGCAACTGAGCAATTAAACTGATTTATAATCTATAACTTAAGTGATACAAATTTTCTCCTGGAAGCAAAGAAATTAGCTCTATATTAAAATAATAATAATTACGGATAACTTTTTAAAGATAACATTTTTCCTTATAATTGATGTTAAAATCTTCAAAATGCAGCATAGAGATTCGATTCTGCCATCGATTGAGCTGCAAAATCGAAAATAATAGAAACTGAAAAGTGAGGTCCGGTTTCTGACAGGTATCCCCATATTTTATACAGTTAAATTTCGAAAACTATCAATTATTGTGAAACATTATTTCAACTTAGCTTTTTAAAAAAGAAATAATTAAAAAGGAAACAAATTCCCGACTGTACAGAACTGAAAAATTGGCACATATCATAACTTGCTGAACCAGCCGAATAGTACCGCTGATCTTCGAATTTTCATATATCACCTATGAACTAATTAATCAAAGCTCAAACTCGTATTTAAGAAACAAATTCCTTTTACCACTTAAATTTGGAAGGAAAACACGAGCAACAGAAAATTTTTTATTACTTTTAAACTATTGAACTGAAACAAAGTTTTGAGGTCTAACCAATTTTTTAAAATGCACCCACATGTTTAAACATTTTTCAATACTTGAACAGAGGTCGCATAAAATTTCACCCTTATCTTCAGTAAAGTAGAAATCCTGAATCTTATATGCATAATTTATGTATAATTTTACCCCACATGTATACAAAATTTCAAGGAAATAGTGAATATATTATAAAGCATCAGACTGGAATATAAATATAAAACATTAATTATAAAATTATATTTATTTTAAATTATTTACTTCAGAATTATTATTATGCTTATTGAAAATACTATGTTAGCAACAGTTATTTAAAATCGTTATTTATTTCAAAATGAAGTGGGCACTCTAAAATACAAAGGTCAACCGGCTGGAAAGTAAAAGCAATTGAAGTAAAGAAATTATTAACAGAAAATGCCCATATAGTATCAGTTGTCTGGAGCGAAAGAATAATACTTATTTCAGTTAATGACGTAAATAAAAATTTTGTTTTGAAAACTGCACTAATAAATGATTTTAAAAAATAAGAAAAATTATATTTGTTATGCCACATAAAAAACTATGGATAAAATTTGTAGCAAATAAAATAACTTTTTATTCAGAATTCACGTCTTTTAAAATACATGTGTTGTCATAATCAAATTTAAAAAATGATCGCGATATTTGGGTAAAATTCAAAAATTCATATGAAGTTAATACTAGTTACAGGCAATTTTCACTTTGGGTTAAATATCTATTTATCTTTTTTTTATGGTGACGCAAATTGAGCAAATAATGTTATAAGTTTATGGAAATATAAGCTAATTTATAAGACATTTTTGACGTTATTGCGACCCTCCTTTGAACTAAGAACGATGATTTATTTATGCCTTTGGGGTCTAGGATATTGATTATGATGTTAAATCAAGTCTTTTTCGGTTGTATCCGAGTTCCTTTTATTTTAATTAGATGTTAACTTTAAATGCTCGAGAATATTCGACGTTCATTTAAATGATTTTTTCAAATATACAAATATCTGCGAAAAAAGAAACGCTTTCGACTGTGCACTTGATTAAATTGAACCTCTCGCGATCAAAAGGGGATACCCGTGGATTTAGCCTGAGAAGTATTGTCATGAAAGTCAATTTTAAAAATCGTTCAAATTTTAATTTTAAGAACTGATACTTGCAGAGAATTTCAAGGTGCATCTTTTTTCCGTTTGCAAAAATTTATAGGTTTTGTAGTTTTCGAATTAATTGGTAAAAAGTAGATGTTTCGAAAACAAAAAATTTCAATCTTTTTTCACTTCAACTCGCGCTAACTTAGCCAAGTTTCGGAATTTTTTGATTTTATAAATATTAAATTACGTGTTTAAGTCTTCTGAAACTATTTCAGAAAGAAGAACATAAATATTTTAATAAAGAAAAAGCTGTTAATTTTTTTTTTTTTGAGACTTTGCAAAAATCATGAATTTCAACCTTCAAGCGCTTCGCAATGGACGATATGAAGATTAAGTCGGATACCAAAACAAATAATAGCAACCGTTTGTAGTTCTCTTCTAAAATATACTATAAATAAATAATAAAGCAAAGAACCAGTGAATAGATTCTTTTTTAGAATAGCTGTAAAAGTATTATTTTTTAGATAGGTTTACTTTAGTTAATACCCTATTAATTATTTAAGAAAGAATCTCTAAATGAATCGAGGTAGAAAAAGAAATAAGCATGAAGAGTTATGGATTAAAAATAAGAAAAAATGTTCCAAAAATCAGGTACGACTGGAAACCGTTAATAAGAATTTTAAATAAACTTTTACCCTAAATGTAATATTTTAGGACAATTTTTTATTCTTTATTTCAATTTTTTTATTGAATTATTACACGTTCGTAGCCTAGGAGGCACGTGCATAGGGCAGCGCCAGTGTCAAGATTGACGCTTGCAATTAAAAACATTATTTTTTAAACATTAATCCGATTGAGCTAAAAATTTCCAGAGAACTTCTTTGAACCTTAATCAACAACCTTCTCACTGGAAATTTTCCGTTGCTTAAAATTCACTCGATAAACGAAGTGCTTAAAGGTTGAAATTCATGATTTTTTTCAAAGTCTCGAAAAAAATAACAACTTTTTTGTTTATTAAAATATTTACGTTTTTCTTTTTGAAATAGTTTCAAAAGATTTAAAAACGAAATTTAATACTAATAAAATTGAAAAATTCTGAAAATTGGCTAAGTTAGCATGAGTTGAAGTGAAAAAAGATTAAAATTTTTTGTTTTCGAAAAATCTATTTTTTACCAATTGATTCAAAAACTAAAAAACCTAAAAATTTTTGCAAGAAGAAAAAAATATGCGCCTTGAAATCCTCTACAAGCATCAGTCCTTAAAATTAAAATTTGAACGATTTTTAAAATTGACTTTCAGGACAATTCTTCTCAAGCTGAATTCACGTATATATCCCCTTTTGGTCGCGAGAGGTTCAATTACTTCAATTATAAAATAAAGATTATGGGGATCGGTAATAACTTGACAAATATATAGTATATATGTATTCCATTTGATAAGAGAAATTCCATTTTTTTACAACGAAAAAAGATGAGATTTGAAAATAAATTCCAAATAAATCACTGCATTTAATATAAGATGAGGATCCCACTTAACACACTTATGTTGGAAAGTCTTACGGTAAATTTACATTATATTAAAATATACTTAATGTTCTTGATTCCTTATCAATTTCAATGTGACTTGGCCGCATATAACATATTGTAAAGTAGGGCTATTCGTGCTTGGTGGGGCCAATAGGTACAACTCACGTTATGTATGTTTTTTAATATGATAATTTGAATCAAAATAATAATCTCCTAGCATATAAGATTCAGAAGGATTTCTGCTTTTCTGAAGATGAGGGTGGAATTTTATACGACCTCTGCACAATCATTGAAAAATGTTTAAATATGTGGGTGCATTTTAAAAAATTGGTTAAACCTCCAAACTTTGTATCAGTTAAATAGTTTAAAGGTATTAAAAAATTCTCGGTTGTCCGTGTTTTTCTTCGAAATTTAAGTAGTAAAAGGAATTTGTTTCATAAATTTGAGTTTGAGCTTTCATTAATTAGTTCAAAGGTATGTATATGAAAATTCGAAGATCGGTATAATTCGGCTGGTTCAGCAAGTTATGCAATGTGCTGATTTTTCAGTTTTGTGCAGTCGGGTATTTGTTTTTTTTTTAAAATTGTTTCTTTTTTAAAAAGCTAAGTTGAAATAATATTTCACAATAATTGAGAGTTTTCGAAATATAACTGTATACAATATGGTTTCTGACAGGTATCCGATACCTGTCAGAAACCGAACCTCACTTTTCAGTTTCTATTACTTTCGATTTTGCAGCTCAATCGATGGCAGAATCGAATCTCTGTACTGCATTTTAAAGATTTTAACATCAATTATAAGGAAAAATGTTATCTCTAAGAATTTATCCGTAATTATTATTATTTTAATATAGAGCTAATTTTTTTGCTTCCAGGAGAAAATTTTTATCAGTTAAATTATAGATTATTGATCAGTTAAATTGCTCAATTATCTTAGATGGATATTAACAAAATTATAGATCCTCCTAAAAATATATTTCGTTAATATTAGTTGATGCTTAATGGTTTTATTTTTTTTTTTGTTTGATAAATTTCAAACTAATCTGAATTTCTTAATTAAACTTTTTTTTCATACTTTACTATCAGAAAGTATTCTCAAATAGTTAAATAATAATTCCAAATAGAAGTTAATTATTTAAAAATTGTTTTCTTCATTTAAAACATTAAAAAACAATAAATGTACATATTTAGAAGATCGGCGATATAAAAAGGTACAACTTTTCAACCATGATAATTAGTAAGTAGAAAATGATTTAAAAATCTAAAAATGATTGATTTCTCTTTAGAACTGAGTTCTCTAACTGTCCGTAAAAATGAAAGAGCTAAAAAAAATGTTTTTGTGCGTAAAGTTAAAAAAACCTCAAAAAATACGTAAAAGTTGTACCTAATAGCCCCACTCTACGGTACCTACAATTTGGGTTAAACCATTTATTATCTTTATGTGACATTGGTATTTTTCTAGATAATAGCCAATTTTCATAAGCCAGGTCAAGAACCGAAATGTGATGAAATCTTTTATCCTGTGAGTCAGTCCGAAAGCTTGCGTTTGTAACGATTTTTGTTCTTTTTTTTTTCAAATAAAAAGAATATTTCAAGATTAACCAGGTTTTCGCTAATATGTTTCGAAATTTGCTGTAGCTATAAGAAATTAAATTAAATTAAATTATTTCCCTTTTAAATTATTAAACCGCATTAAACTGTGTTTTCTAAAGAATTGTAAAAACGTTTTTTACGTGAAGAGGATTCCTGATTTTAAATTATGTTACCGGGATTACTAATTCATTCAACCAAATTTAACAAGTAATTCTAGAATCTTACTAGTTTTTTTTGTGTAACTAAATAAGCTGCTAAGAAAATCTATGTATTAAATCTATGCTTTAAATCAAGTTGAATTCATTGAAAAAAAATGGAATTACTATTTTACATCAAAAGGTAGTGGATAGTGATGCATTCGAGCGATTCGATCCGGGAAACGAGTGATTTTTCATTTGTTCTCGGTTGGACGTCCGAGTTGTCATATCGCTAGATGCTCCAAAAAATGATCCTCTCGGATTCCGAGCAATATCAGACAATAGAACCGAGCAACCTCGGTTTTGATATTTTATAATGATCAAAGTCAGTGGATTCAAAAATTTTGTGTCTCCCTTCAACACATTGGAAGCAAAGAACAAGAGGGGATGAACACATTGGAAACAAAGGACAAGAAAGGGTGATCACCCCCTCTTGTCCCTTGTCTCAAATGTGTTGAAGGGAGACACACAATTTCTGGATCCGCTACTGATCAAAGTTATGTGCGTGTCATTAAATAAACTTATATCAACTTTTTCATTACATCAAGTGTAAATTAAATTTATTGCGCATATTAAAATATTTAAAAATAAGGAAAATTGCTGTGATTTTAAAATTAAACTTTACAAATAATTTAAATTTTTAAATAATTAACCTAGTCCATGAGAGACAGGCATACTATGGACCCATTTGTTCCGAAATGTCATGCATGCTGTGGATCCATTTGTTCCGATGTGTCATGGGAGTAGTGTCTTCCTTGGAAAAGTGACGAATACGTCAATGTAAAAATAAGTTTCCATCATTACCATCCGACATGGAAGATATTTGATTTACAAATAATTATTTCGCTTGTCTTGTTCTAAGGAGGATTCGAGGTTATTGATTCAAAAAACTAGGTAATTTTACTCGAATATGATTGATTTATACCTGGAGTATCTTGAGAAGTAAAAAACATTCTTTTTTCAATAAATACTAAATAATAATTATTAATATAAAGTGAAATTTATTGATTTTTAAAAGATTAACAGTTATTTTAAAATACCATAACCTGTTGTCAATCTCTCATTCAAACATATCTGTATTTGTGGGTCTGTGAAAATAAGGTTAATTTTTTACTAATTATTTTCCAGGTATATATTAATTCTATCAATGCATAAAACAAATTACCTATATTTATTCGTCATTAACCTCGAATCCTTCTTGGAACACAACATGCGAAATTATTATTTATATTATTATTTTATTATTATTTATTATTATTATAGGTTAATTTTAAAATCACAGCAATCTCCTTTGATTTAAAATATCTAAATAAAAACAAAAAATTTGATTCACACTGCGCTTAACGAAAGAATGAAGTGAAAGTTATTTATTTATACACGCACGTGACTTTCAAAAATTATAAACTGCAAACTGCCAAAACCGAGATTTTCTCGGTGTTTGTTCGAAATCGTTAGCCTTTTTCGGGATGAGACGATCCGATTTTAACGATCCGCCTACACGACTAAGTTTTCAAAACCGATCGCGAATAAACGAGTAACGAGAAATTATCGTCTCGTGTATCACTAGTAGTGGAAATTATCGTCTCGTGCATCACTAGTAGTGGAAAAGTTTAATCAAATGAATTTTTATGGTTTCCTGTATGTAGAAAACTGTAATTGGTGATCAGGAATCTAGTGTATACTTAAATAAATAAATAAATTAAATTAAATAATTAAATTATTAATTATTAAATAATTAAATTAAATCATGTTATGTATATTGAAAAATGAGTTTACTATAACTAAAAAATAACTAACATTATAATTAAATTTATCAAGATTAATACAATGTCATTACGATATACATATTTATCTTTATTTATGCCATTCATATACTTCATTCAGATCTTACTTTATAATGTGTAATGCAATAAAATATTTTTAATTTTGAATATATGCACTTTATTAAAATTAATACTTCTCATATTTCATATTAATTTTCTTGAATACATATGTCGAAGAGATTTATATATTGGACTTGAAAACTTTAAAGTACTCTTTATGGTCGAGTGGAAAATAAGTATTATACATACAGTGAGCAAATAGTGCAATTAATTCAAAGTCATAAGGCGGCAGCAAATTTTAAAGGTAGTTTGATTACCTTTGTATGTTTTATGTATAGTTTATTAAAACTTGTGTGTTCTGTTATATTTCTCTCATTTATCTTTCATATACCTACTCTCAGGAAAACGTTTGGTTGAATCAACAAACTGTTTGTTGAAACAACCAAAGAATTTTGAAATTATAAAGGCATTAAAATGTGCGGTTGAAGTAATCAAAATGCTTGCGGTTATTGAATTTTGGTCGATTCACCAAAAGTTTCGGTTCATTTAATAAATAATAATGATAATAATAATTATTTATAATTATTTTTAGATGTTCTTTGTGTTATTTTAAAGAAAAATAATCTCCATAAAATAGGTGTCATAATTTTTGCCGGTGTAGTGTAATGCTTTAGTTAGAGTTTAGTTACACAACATTAACTCCATTCGTTTCAGGAAGTCGTTGCTTGCAAAGAATGTTACCTTGCTAGGGAATAAAATATTAACGGTAAAATGAAAGAAGAAACGAATCTGAAGTTCCTTCAACTCAAAGAAGTTATTCTTTTATAGATATCTATTATATCTGCTTCATCATTAATATGTACAGACCTCGAAAAGTTTTATTATTAAATCTTCTTCTTCTCTTCTTCTTTTTAGAATGACTTCTTTTGATCTTCCGATGCAGGTATACTTCTATATTTAACTGTATATAATGAAGCATGTAATCAACTGAAAAATGATGTTGGTAGATATAAATTACTGTTAATGGGAGATTGGAAGATAAAGAAGTCAGTCTAATAAGCTAAGGCCTAAGGGTATAAAGACTCTAAAGCTCTATAGTCTATACAGTCTAAATCCAAACTCTAGAAGTCAAACTTATAAGGTCTAAAGAAGAAGAGATAGAACAAGAGGAAGAAAAAAAAAAGGATATAAAATGAAAACCCAGAAGTGAATGGAATGCAGTTCTATAGAGATGCAGGGCAGAAAGGAAAACTTAAAATTGAATAACTTCAGATAAAAAGTTGATTTCCTTATTAATTTAGTTTTTCACGCAACAAAAGAAAGACCACTTATTGGCTGAATAAATTTGTTTCGTAGTGAATTTTTCTTCCATCAAAATTAAGATCAGGGTGTCTGTCTAGCAATTCTTTGGAACACAATTTAAAATTTCCGGGTTTCCTGGCCAAAAAATTAAGTTATTTGATGTTAATAATAAACAAATCCCATATTTTAAAAAATACGATTTTGCAACACATTTCTGTGCTTACTTAATTTGAATAGAGCTGAAAATAAGCAAAAAGTCAAATTTGAACAGTTTAAACATCAACTAAAGTAAAATAAGAAACCTGCATAGTGACAAAGGGAGAAGATTAAATGGGCATCAATTTTTTATATGCTAAAAGAAAGATGCCCATTTAAAATAGTTCCTCTCTTCTTTAAACTGAGAAAAATAATTTAGAAACTATTTTTCTCAGGAGGCTCTTCGGCATATTGCCAATCTTCTTTCTTTTCTAGCACCGAACCGATTGTTGTGTTCGAGTTTCCCTAGTATCTTGCATCGAGCACTAATTTTTGACAACGATTCGCTTTAAATATTTTCTGTGAAAATAGCTAAGTAAATTGATAAAATGATCAGACGAACATTAAGAAAAAAGGATAGTTTTTCCCACTATTTAATGAACATTTGATAATAATATCAATATAATCAAGGGATAAAATGTCCTACGCGACCGAAAAATATTTTACCCTGGTCCTACCTAAATTTAAAATTATAAACATTCAAACTTAATCATTCAACGTTTCTCACAAATTCTGTCCAGGTGCAAAAAACCTACTCTAGGAATTATGTCCCGGAACGTATCCGTCGCCCTGTATTGGTAGCTTTTTTTAAAAAGCTTTTAATTCACTCAAATTAAAAGATCCTGACGTGCTATTCACGTCCTTCATATGTAGATTACATTGACCTGAAAATGCCCTATATGTAATGCTAAGATTAGTAAAAAAAATTAAATTAATTATAAATCGGAAAAGCTTTGAATTTAAATATTGTACTTCAATTAAATGTTTACTTGCAACATAATACATTAAAGCGTAATTCATTAAAAGTTAAAAAGATAGTTTTATTAAAAACCGAGGGGTTTATCACTTGTAATTTTGATGTCCATCTGAATTCAGTGAATATTTAGACGAGAGACACAGAAATGAAAACATTAATAAAAGATAGTCATTTATTTCAAAAATGAGGAAATATGGTGACCACAAATGTGAGTTCAAGTCTTCAGGCAATACAACATGGATTTGCTAATTTACATGCAAGCATTAATTACCATTCTACTAATGTGTAAGCAATGCATTGCATATAAATTTTTCAATTCACAATTAGCTACGCAAACATTAATTACCATTCTACTAATGTATAAAAAATTTTTGAATAGCAAAAATTGAAGAATTGAATGCCAACCATTCGTTGAAAACCCCTTACGTGAAAAGAACTAACATAACTTTCATCATTTTATATGATAATATTTAGAGGAAAATTTGAAGAAAATTCTGAAGATGTACACCTGAAATCAACAGTGAGTAGCCCCTCTATTATTGAATTGAAATAAGAATTCAAATGATCAATAAAAATTCTAAAACAATAAAAATTTATTGAAAAATTCTACAAGATGAATAAATTTTTTTTAAAAACTCCAAATCAAAGGAAAATCTTTAGTAAAAAGTATTATATTTTTATCCTGAACATTATTTTTCCTTTGATTTTGAAAATGACTTGACGCGAAATCTTTTCTTCTTCTATAAAATTTGTCAAATTGAATCGAATATTTGTATTGATTCGAATTTGATTATCAATTATCAGTTTAAAATTCAATAATTAAAAACTTTATTTCGGACATTAAGATTTTGTAATACTTAGCTCAATTAACGTTTAATTTATTCCGTTTCTTAAATATTTTAAGCAATTACAAAAAGAAACAAGAAAAGCATTGATGGCCTACGCTAAGAAATGATCTCCCACACACTGGTAAAAAAATTTAACCAATGGTCACTATGTGCATTCAAAAAATATAAATTACAACCTGTTTCCGTGTCGGTTCTGACCATTCATCCTGCGATATAATTGGAGAACAAGATGGACTTAAAAAACTTACTTACCGACGCGGATTCCCTCGTCGAAGCGATGGCAGCACAGCCTCTGGACCAGCAGGAGCCACTTTCCTCTGCATCCGCCTTCCAGTTCTTCAGTCCTGTAAAGATTAATAAATTTTTTTAAATTAATGAAAATTTGGATGGAATAAATAAATTTATCAGTATTCTTTTTTTATAGAATTTATGAAATATGTAATTTACCTTAATTAGAATGGACTATGCCTGATTGGAATCCATCCAAATTTGAAAAGTCCCAAACACTTTACATTCGAAACAAAATATTTGAATCAATAAAACAAAAAATTTTGTTTATAAAAACCTGTATATTAAGTCTAATTCCTAATTTAATTTTGGTACTTCAGAAAATTCATTTTTCGATAACAAATGGTTCTTAGTCGTCGAAATAAATAATGAATTCAATATTTGATTTTATTCTAAATATTCCAAATTTTAAAGAAAAAATATTGTAAATTAAGTTGAAAGTAGAGTAAAATAATTTTTACCAGGATCATCATTTAGTTTTTAATTAAAAATGTTAATGAATTTTAAATCAACTAATCAGAGATATTTTTTGATTCAAATATTTTTCACTCCCGCACTAATTAAAAACTTTATTAATATCGCGAACAACACATTTACGTTTATTGTAACACTTAAAATACGAATTTTCGGTTTTAAGTCGCGGGATGCAAAACTTTCATTACTGTTGAATTTACTGGGATGTCCATGATGTCCCTTAAACCCCAGGCCACGAACTGAAAGAAAATAGATAAAAATTTATCAATGAAACTGTAAATTAATGCTGTTTTGCTTAATTGAAAGCGTTCTTTAAAAAAATAATTTCTATTCTAAAACCCTAATCATTTAAGTCACGGAAAAAATTCTTGATTATTTCTCTTTCAGACTTTTTTTTGAAGAGTTTGAAAAAGTCTAAAGAAATTTTAGGAAGATTTTAAAAAGAGTCTAGTAGATTCTTGAGGATTATGGGAGTCTTTTGCAGATTTTAGAGGGTTCTAAAAAATTTTGCAGAATTCTGGAATTCTGAATATCCTGGAAGATTCTGGAACAGTCTAGTATATTTTTGAAACTATTAAAGAATTCTGGGAGATTCTTTAAGGGTATTTGATACATAATGACGTCATGTAATACGAATGAGGGTTCGAACGCCCTTTTATAGAAATTAAAAAT
>JBAGKK010020179.1:0-11514 GCA_037177015.1 Euceroptres primus | reverse complement strand
TTTAGTGATAAATTTATAAATAGGTTCTTCACAAATAGCATTTAGCAAATTCTCGAATGAACTACATAAATCTTAGCCTAATAAGAACAGATAAAATTCCGATATTTCTGAATACCTAAAATATAAATCGGTTTGCGAGGTCGCAACAGTAGTATTTGATCTTTTTTTGTTTTTTTTTTTGCTATCAATTTTGCATCTAAGTTTGAAATTTTGCTATCTTCGATATATTTCAAATATGTATAATCTAGCTTAAAAATATTTTTTGAATCAATAGAATCCGATTGTGGTAATCATGCTAAACCATCTGCATTTTTATTTTTTGCTGACTTAACATATTTAATATTATATTTAAATGCAGATAAATAATGTGACCATCTCTGAAGATGGTTTGCAGCAAGAATCGGAATTGATTTATAAGGCCCAAATATATGCACCAACGGTTTATGATCAGTTTTAAGTTTAAATTCTCTATCGTACAATTCATTTTTGGGAATCGTTTGAGAGACGAAAGCTATTAGCTTTTCTGATTCGTCTGGAAAAATATGAGCTAACACTACTGATAAACCGAAATCAGATTAATTAAATGCATCGCAATTTAAGACTATCGGATACTTTGGATTAAAATGCACCAAAACTTCAGTTGACATTAATGCTTTCTCAGTACACTCGTCGTTAGATTATGGGCCAGGCTCGGGGGTAGACGGTCCAAAATTTAATGCTATTAAACTCTAGTTTGAACCGCATTTAAAGCGACGAGCGAGCAGTCTTATGTCAACATTCAGGACCGCGTATATAGTCTCTGAACGTACAAAAGTAAGCGCAGAGAGTCGTGATCTCAACATCTGGCGGCCCTGATTGCCCAAGTGATGGCGCCGTCGCGGGACGTTCAGGGGCGGGGAACAGAATCAGTGAAGCGTGAGCGACCATGAAGGTGGCCCATAATCTAGGTGCCCATAATCTAACGATGAGTGTATTTTCGAATGCTTTATCATAGCTCTCAGACCATTCCCAATTTCCTGAATTTAGTAACTCATACAAAGGTCGTAAAATAGCAGCGCGTTTTTTAATAAATCTTTCGTAATATGTTACTAACCCTATCCAAGCAGCTTTTTTCTTTTTTGTTTACTGGTTTTGGTGCTTCAATGATTGCTTTTATCTTCTCATCTGTTCTATGCAATCCATCTTTGTTCATTTTGAAACCTAAATAAGTTATAGACTCTTTAAAAAATTCGCTTTTTTAAAAATTTACTTTCAAACCTTTATTAAGCAATCTTTGCAGCACCATTTTTAATTTTCTTACATGCGTTTCCGTAGCAGGACCTGTTATTATAATATCGTCAATGAAAACAGCTACACCTGGTGTACCTTTTAATACTTGCTTAATTATACGCTGAAAATTATCAGGTGCAGATGCAACTCCGTACGGCATTCGTGTATACCTAAATAATTCCTTATGTCTCGAAATAGTTAAATATTTTTGACTTTCTTCATCAACTAACATTTTTTGATACGCATACTTGAGATCTATCTTTGAAAATGTAACTCCACCTTGCAAAGACACGAAAATTTGGTTAATTAACGGTATTAGGCGTATATCTATAATCAAGTGTGGGTTGAAAGTTACTTTAAAGTTACCAAAAATTTTAATTGAACCATCTGGTTTCAATATTAGAATAATAAATTGGTGTAGCCCATTCACTTAATTCAACTGGGACTAAATTTCCTAATTGTACTAATCTTTCTAATTCATTTTCTACTTTATCTTTTAATTTCAATGCTAATTTAAATGGTTTCTTAGCTGATGGAATAGTATTTTCTTTCAAATGCAGCTTGATTTTTTCACCCATCAACGTACCTTGACCTGAAAAGAAAAGTTCTTTAAATTCTTCTTTTATATTATCCATTATTTGATTTTCCTCTTGCAAATTTTTAATCATTACTGAATTTGGAATTTTTAAAGGATGCAATGCAAATTTTTGTAACCAATATCTACTAATTATCGTTGGTCCAAAATCTCCAATTATATACAAATCTAACAACTCCTTTCTATTGTTTAGTTCCACCGGTAATTTCTTTAGCATAAATTTTGGTCTAACTTTAGGTACGTCATAGTATTTAAATTATTTATCTACTTTTGAAATTGGCCAGTCTGAAAAATATTTCGCTCTAAAAGGTTCGGCTACTACAGTTATATGTATATGAACCTGTATCAGCTTCGAATATTATTTTACTATCTCGAATCTTAACTTTTAATTCCATCGAATCCGCTTTTACCTTCTTATCTATAATGCAAAAAAAATTTTCTTCACTAGTTTCGGATTTATCTTCAAAATTGTCTTACTTAACATATCTAATTAAATTATTTTCTCTCAATTTGTAACAAGCTGATATCAAATATCCTTTAGTCTTACAATATTTACATGATAAATGTCTAAATCTATATTTTCTGGCAAGGTGACCAGTTTTATTACAACAATGACAGTTATTAGAATTTGCTGATGAGCTGGCCTCCGGTGCTTGTTCCGATGTCCTTGGATGTTATAATGACCTTGACTGCTGTTGTTTCCTATTCCTTCCATGTTTCCAATTTCAGTCGTGTATATCGACCCTCGTCAAGCTTGAAGAGGGTCGATATTCACGTCAGAAACGTTGCCATTTGTTTATTTAAAAAAAGGCAGATTTGGTTTATTGATGACCTAAATTATCCAAAATGTACACATATGAATAGGTACACTTAGTTGAGGAATAAGCGAACAAAACATGATAATCATAATAATTTAATTTAATCATGCAAATTCAACTTGTCACCCGTTGCATTGCAATCATATCAATTAAATGGTGCATGTTAAGAGGCAGGGTCATTTAAGAGTGGTCAATTGTTTCAGGCTGCAGAAAAAGTCCATAAAAGGCCAGATGATCTGGTGTCTTATGAATTTTTTCTCGATAACACAGCGACAAGTTCATAGAAGACTGGTCAATTTTACTGACTTTTTCTACAGCCTGAAAAAATTGTCCTGCCTTCAATGACTTTGTCTCGGTGTTACTGAGAAAAAGTTTATAAAACGCCAGATCGCCTGGTGTTTTATAAAAAACACCAGATGATCTGGTATTCTATGAACTTTTTTCAGTAACACCACGACAGGGACATTGAAGACTGGTCAATTATTCCACTCTGTAGAATAAGTCCAGAAAACATTAGACCACTGGGTGTTTTTCTGTGGAAGCCCATAAGAACACGAGATGATCTGGTGTTGCATAAAATTTTTCTCCGTAACAGAGAGACAGGGTTATTGAAGACTGATCAATTTTTCCGGACTGTTGAAAAAGTACAGAAAACTTCAGGCAATCTGGTGCTTTTATGGACTTCGACAAAAAGGACCAGATGGTCTGGTATTTTATTGACTTTTTCTACAGCCTGAAAAAATTAACCAGTCTTAAATGACCCTGCCTCGGTGTTACCGAAGAAAAGTCCGTAAAACACCAGATGACCTGAAGTTTTCTGGACTTTTTCTTCAGCCTGAAAAACTTGTCCCGTCTTCAATGAATCTGTCCTGGTGTTACTGAGGAAAAGTCCATTAAACACCAGTTAGAATGGTGTTTTTATGGACTTCTACAGAAAAACACCAGGTGATCTCGTGTTTTATGGACGTTTTCTACATCTTGGGAAAATTGACTAGTCTTTAATGACCCTGTTTCGGTGTTATCGAGAAAAAGTCCATAAATACCAGATCGTCTGGTGTTTTTATGGATTTTCACAAAAAGCACCAGGTGGTCTTGTTTTATGGAGTTTTTTTACAGCCTAGAAAAATTGACCAGTCTACAATGCGACCCTGTCTCGGTGTTACCTGGGCGATTCCTACAACCAACCCAAGCAACACCGTGACCTTTCAGTAAAGTAATGATAAGGTAGGAGAACATTTTCGAATTATCATAGGTGACGTCATTTTGAGTCACCGGGGACATTAGAACTTCATCATACATCACTGAAATTTTACTTCAGGATAAGAACATGGTATAGAAAAGCTAAACTAACTTACGGTAAGTTATCATAAATAGCCAGAAATTTGCGGTAAGTTATCGTAGATTAACGGAAATTTAAGGAAATTTATGTTAAGTTTCCATAAATTATCGGGAATTTTAGAAAATTTTTAGATCGAACTTTCGACCCGAGTTAACTTTCGGATTTTCGGACTGGGTTGCATGTATAAATTATATTTTATTTGTGGTGATAATTATACATAATCATTGAAAAGAATATGTAAAATTTGGTTCTTCTCACTTTTTCGCCATTACCTCGCTGTAACATCACTGATAGCTTATTTTTCCGTTACCAGGGACACTTCCTGAAGTAAAATTTAATGTTAGTGAAGTGGAGGTTTTAAGGTTCCTTAGATTTTAATATGATTTCCCAGTAATGTAATGCAACTTAATTGCTGGGGATGTCACAGTAAGGTAAAATTCGTATGGTCACTAGGGTGGTCCAAAAAAACTGTTTTTTGATAGAGGATCGCGATCCCCCCATTCTGTGCAGTTTTCGAAAAAAGTAATTACGTACTTTTATTTATTTATTTTTTCAATATTAGCCCGTGTCCCCGGGCCTTCGAAATTAACATGGAATTTTGCATAAGGAAAGTTCATTTTTCGAAAAAATGGCAAAAATAAATACTTGTTATTAACTTTCTGCAAATTAAAATTTAGTGACTTCTTAAGGAATGTTCAACGAATAATTTCCATTAAATAATCTTTAATTTGGACGACACCAACTTCTTTATATTGTGCCCGGAAAATGCCCCAAAAAATGGAAAATAGCAGTTTTATGTGAAATTCATGCTAAAAATGCGAATTTTTGAATTTTTTCAAAATGAATTATTTTTAATCAATAAATTTCAAAATTTAATGTATTTTCTAACTTATTTTAGATTGTTTAAACAATTGTTGTTTATCAAAAAAATTGTATTTTCTCTATAAATCTCTATAAAACTCTATAAATCTCTATAAAACTCTATATTTTTTGATTAATTCATTTTTCAATTGTTTAAAAAATTTTTATTTGTTTAAATTTTTTTCGCAAAAACTCATGGAAAGTTAGTATTCTCTGGAATTAAACCGCCGCATCGTAGAAGGGGGTATAAAATTTCTTGGTCCGAGCGTAATGGCTTCTCACCGCTTTTGAAAATTTTTTTGAACTTTGATTTCTGGAAATTTATTTGGAGTACTTAATTTGCTTGGATAATACCAAAAAATATTTTTAAAATTTTAATGTTTACATTGTTTGTGCTCGGACCAAGAAATTTTGTACCCTGTTCTACGATGCGGCGGTTCAATTAATGACATACTTGATGAGTGTTAGTAGTTAAATAAACAAAATAAATAAACATAATAAAAATAATAAACATAAATAAACAAAATAAATAAACAAAAAGTATAACTATACTTTTTGTTTTAGACATTATGCAATTGTTTAAACAATTGCTAATCATTCACTTTTAACTTTTCATGGGAAGGGTGAAGAAAATTTTAGTTTTTTATATCTCTTACACAATGTCGCTCATTATTAAGTATTTTCTTCTTTCAGAACTTATACTTGAATTATTTAAACTATTTTTGCAGAAAGTTATAGACATTTATTTTTTCTTCTGGACCTAATCAGGCAGTTAAATTATCTTAAGTAGAAGGGTAATAATTTTTGTTTCAGTCAGTTTCTTCTACATGAAATCCACAAGAAAAAAATAATCACTTGCTGACTCATTAATCCCAGAAAATACTAACTTATCATGATTTAAAGGAAAATACAATTTTTTAAGCAAACAACAATTGTTTAAACAATTTAAAATTAGGAAATACTTGACTTTTTAGGAAAACAGTAAACGCCAAAATTTCTGAAAGCACGACACTGGAAGTTTCTTAATATTAATTATAAGTCCTACAAAATCATATTCTGCAGTTGGACAGGCAAAAAGTATTGCCTTAAAATCGTTATTAAAGAATAAAGAAATTAATTTTGCGAAAGAAAAGGATCTGTCAGTATTTCATTTGTATTTAGAAATATTTGAAGGTCGGTAGACGAAAATATGAAAATCAGAAATTGAAAATAAACGTTTATAATATTGGATGTTAATTTCGGCTTTAGGGTCAGAATAAATAACTTAATTAATTTTTAATTAAACCAAACGTTTGGTTCAATTAAAAATTAATTGAATTATTTATTTTGACCCTAAAGCCAAAATTAACATACAATATTATAAACGATTATTTTCATTGAGGGTCAATATAATCCCCCTCTGAGTATAATAAAAATAAAATTAAGAAAGGAAATTAATTAATTGGGTAATTAATTACGAAAAACTTAATGAGCGTGAAGATGTAAATTAAAAATTAGTTCAAAATATAATAAAAGACGCTATTGAAGTAACCGAATCTATTTGAAGTAACCAAAAATATGACAGTTTCCTTATATGACGTCACTCGAGAAATGCAAATCAGCAATTTCGCATTGAACAAATTTTAGTTTTTTAATTTTGCCGTTAAGGTCGATCGTAATGATTTATAATTTTCTGCTACAAGTTAGCAATTAAGTATTTGTTCCTTGAGCACAATCATAGAAAGTTGAAGAACAAGCATGAGAAGGTATTTATAAACTTTTCAACAATTTTTGATTATATTTCAAAGAGTATCATGATTGTTACGGTCGTTTTTAAATTTTGTACGCAGAAAATTTTTTTTTTAATTATGAATCCTCTCATAAGAACATGCGCACAATGGTTTAGATTGGCCAGTGCACTCTATTATTACTTACATTTTGAGTTTTAATAAGTTTTTATCGCATGTGAGCTGGCTTATTTAGAATAAGTCTGCAAATATAACCGTTACGGTCGAAATGTCAAAATTCGAGAGACATACTTTTAAGGGGGTATGATACGTTATGATGTCTCGAATTACCAACGGAGTATAAAAAATATTCGGCGGTCCTATTTTTATACAACCAAAGATATCGCTTTGAAACTTAAGAGAATTATATAAAAATGATGGGGCACATCTCTTATGTGTCATTTTTTAAAACTTTTAGGAAAAAAATTTCAAAATAATTTTTTTCAAAATTTTGAAAAAATGACATATAAAAGATGTGTCTCATCATCATTTTAGACCACGTGACCGACCATACGGTCGCGACTTCAGCGCCTCTACAGGTCGTGCATATCGCGAGTTCCAGAGATGCTTATTTAGTGGGGGATTATGGAAATTTGGCGGCCTTCAAGGGGGCTTATTACATTTTTAAAAATCGCTGTAGAGGGTTAAAAGAATTCAAAAGAAGACTTGATATTAAATAAGCAGGCCGAAAGAGGGTCTAAATAGATCTATTACATTTCTAAAAATCGTTACGGAGGGTTATAATAGAATTCGAAAGAGGACTGTGCATGAAATGAGTAGGTTGAAAGAGGGTCTAAATAGGACTTCGAGGATCAAATAGGACCAAAAGAGGCATTTTAATGGAATTATCTAGGTCTACAGTAGGGCCAAAATTCTGACTCGGGATCCTAATTCTACCCTTACCGGTAGAATGAGCTACCCGCAAAGTATGGTGTTGCCTGGGAAACCGCAGGTATGCAACTTCAAGAAATAGGATTTCCCAAAACACCTGAAACACCAAAAAGCACTCTTCCTTCCACCTCTGATCCTAATTTCAGGTGGTTACGCCATTGAGGAGAGAGTGCGAAGGTGGGATGTCGAAGCGAAAAGAGGAGGAGGGAAGCGAGTTGCAAGAGATGTAAAAAAAGGGACAGAAAGAGAGACGGAAGAGAAGGAGAATGCGCGAAAGAGCATGTAGACTGTATGACAGGGATAATGTTTTCTCGATGTATAATGTAAGCGGCCGGCGCCGGCGCCTACATACGTTTGGTCTCGCCGCGGTGTATTTATAGTATTATTATTATAGTGTGTTTACGCGACATGGCACAGATTCTCCACCACCACAAGAAGACGAGGCGAGTCGAGAGGACGACCGAGTAGTTAAAGTTTCATCGATAGGCCTGCAACGTGTCATTGGATTCTGCAATGATACGACCTTACATGCGTGTAGGTACGGCTAGAGACAGGGCTGGGCAATTCTGAAATAAATGCATTCGAAATACGTATGCATTTGAATACAAAACGCTCTTACGACGCGACCATGTACTCAGACACGAGGGATGCTATTTGAAATTTAAACGCCCTGAATCATTTATCCAGGAACGTTTTTATACTCTAGAGATGTCATAAGTCTATTCTTGTTCCTTCAAGGGGGAAAAAATGCGACCTATTGTTTCACAGGATTACATAGTATGCTCACAGTTTAAATAGAAAGTGAATGTCACAGTGGAGTGTGAAGATTACGGAGACAGAATGTAGTAATTCAGTTTCAATCCGGGACATTGACATATTCAGCGATGAAAGGAAAAAAATTCTTTTGAATTTTCTAAAAGAAAATGCTTTTTACTTAAAAGAATGTAATGTACGATTTACAAATACAACATCTTCAATCAATGTTAAAAATTTACGTAGTAATTTTACTGCAAATACAATGAAAACATAAACGTATAGTAATTTTACTATACATTTTAGTAGCCTGTATATTCCCAGGAAATGAGGTTTTTGAAAATTTGGTTCATCCTGAAAAAGTATTTAAAATTAAAATACATTTCTAACAATGTAACTTCTATCTTCAATAGTGAGAAAAAAACCATAGGCTTAATGACATGCATGTCATTGTCATCAGTAATGCATTCCATCAATTGCGATTTTATTGAATCAAAAGGATGTATTTTTCTTGGAAACTTTATTTCTCTATTTATTTGATTCAAGGAAATTGCGATTGCCTGATTGCATGCATTTTTTCCAATTATACACATGTCAATGGATTACTGAAAGTTTTTCTCATCAGTGTCACTTTTAGTAAATCACTCAAAAAAATGTCTCGTTAAGTTCACCATAATTCGAGTTAAATATGCCCTTACTATTTTTTCTGGTTACTTGAACCCAAAAAAATAGTAAGGATATATTTAACCAAAATTTTTTTAGTTTTTTTTTTTGAGTTATGGAGACAGTAGCTCATTTTACTAGATGCAAGGGAAAGAAGATGACACTACCTGTACCATTTCGTTTCTTATACCATTCATTTGAATTCATTTTATTTTCGTTTTCATTTCTTTTTGTAACGGCGCAGTAATCTTATTACACTAAAAAAAGGAGATAGAAAAATTCGGGTTAAATATGTCCTTACTATTTTTTCTGGTTACCAGAATTCTGGTTATTTTCCGGAATTCTGTTCTCAGAGTTCTGATTATTATTATTATTATTATTATTATTATGGTTATTTTAGCAAAGCTCTGGTCACAGAAATCTGGTAAAATAACAAGAATTCTGTTAAAATAGCCAGATTTCTGCCTCCAGAATTTGGTAAAATAAACAGAATTCTGCTAGCAGAATTCTAGTTAAGGTAATTTAAAATTCTGGTTAAAGCAACCAGAATTCTGGTTAAACTGTAATTTTTAACTTTATTAGAAGTTCTTGTAAACACAACCAGAATTCTGGTTAGTTATTTAACCAGAAAAAACTGTAACGACATATTTAACTAGAATTTTGCAAGCTTTTTTTTAGTGATGGAGACTCTAGTTATTAAGGTAAAGAAGGTTATTTTAGCGGCATTCTAATTACAGAATTCTGATAAAATAACCGAAACTCTGTAACTAGAATTTTGCTAAAATAACCGGAATTTGGGTTATTATACCGAAATTCTGGTAAGAGTGTTCTGGTTATTACTATTATTATTATTATTATTATTATTATTATTATTCTGGTCACTTTACTAAAATAACCGGAATTCCCTAAAAATAATCCAAATTTTTTGGTGAAATAACCAGAATTCTGGTTAAACTGTAATTGCAAATTAAACAGAAATTCTGTTTAATACAACCAGGATGCTGGAAACCTTAACCAGAAAAAATATTAAGGGCACATTTAATCAGCATTTTGCTGGCTTCTTTTAGTGCGCACTTAAAAACATCCTGTGACATTAAAGAAACCAGAAATTCTGGTTAAAATAACCAGAATTCTGATTAAATTATAGTATTTTAAATAGACATTTTTTAAGTGCACTTAAAAAAGTCCAGGAGAATTCTGGTTTAAGATTGCCTTACTATTTTTTCTGGTGATAGTAACCAGAATTCTGGTTGTTTGAACCGGAACTAAATCAAAATTCTGGTTATTTTAATTGAAATTACAAGAAAGTTAAAAAAAGAAACTTTAAACCGTATTCAAATCTTGCCTCCAGCATGATAGTCTTTTTACAGTAAATTTAAATAGAAAGTCTTTTGAATTAATAAGTTATAATTAAAAATTAAGTTCCACAGAGAGACCATAATTTTTAAAATTTGTGTATACATTAATCTTCAACTATGTACAATGTACATAGGCTCTATAATCTATGCAGCCATAGACTTTGCAATTTACTTTTTTCCATAACCTTAAACTATTTTCGCAGTAAAAACAATAGTCAATTTTTGTTGCTGGTAGTTAGTATTCTTATTTCAATAATTTCACGTAATTTAAAACACATTTTTGATGGTAACAGTAAAAGAAAATATTTCAATATTATTGTTTTTTTCGATGTAGAATTTTGTTACTTTGGCTAGATAAAAATTCCTATTATGCAATTATGAAGCAATCGTAAGTCTTTTTTAAAGCACACACAGTAAAATTAATAATGTTGAAGTTTTTTCTACTCGTAAAATATTTGTAATGATTTAAATGTGTTACGTAACGAAGTTGTCACACCGTGAGAAATATATCTTGCTTTGCTCATCATCAAAGTCAAGAGTCCTCTTTTAACTCACTTTCAATCCTCTTCTTCGATTATTTATTTTTGTCTGCGGAGATTGAGATCACTTTTTATAAGCTAATGCGATCGAAACTGAATAACTTAATTATTGTGTACCTTGTTATATTAGCATACTCCAAAGATTTCAAAATTTAAAAATGAACATTAAAATCAAAATAAGAGTAAAAATCTAAAAATTGAAGGATCTGTACATTTTTGGATCAGAAAAATTATACTGTACCTTTTTATATTTAATATTACATAAAATACAAGCTACTTTATGAAATGAAAGTGTAAGAAAAAATAAAATCAAATATTTAGAACAGAGCATTCACTTTAAATAAAAAAATCTGCCCGGCCTCCTTCGGGGGCGCGAGCACATTCTCATCGCGCGCGGCTCGCTTTGCTCGTAAGTTTGAGCGCGCCTACGGCGCGCGGAGTGGCCGTCGCGCTCCGCGCTCCGATGTTATTGATCGTCGCGATACGCGCTCTGATATTATTATTCTTCGCGCTACGCGCTCCAATATTATTAATCGTCGCGCTACGCGCTCCAATATCGTTTAACCTCGCGCTGCACGCAAAGTCGCTCGCGAAGGTCGCCTCGCTCGCTAGTTTGAGCGCGCTTCCGGGCTCGCGGAATATTCGTCGTTCTTTGCGCAGAG
>JBAGKK010020178.1:0-30216 GCA_037177015.1 Euceroptres primus | reverse complement strand
TATATATATATATAATCATTTCAAGCTCTTTGTAGTCTGACTATTTATTATATAAAATGAAATTAGAGATCCAGTGAAATCGGTCAGTTAGTCATTTCGAGTGAATTAGTCATTAGAGTCTGACGATTTCGGTCCAATAAGGTTACATAATAATTTGTAATAAAAAATTATGCGCGTTGAATGGAGACTTCCACTGGCGATCTGCTTTCTGCGAAGAAAGGAAATTGGAGAGGGTATAATGAAAGGTGGATATACTTGGTTTCAAGGTTATCCACCTCTGTAATTTGGCAAGATTGAGAAAGAAGTCTCATGGATCCTAGACCTTGGACAACAGGATATAAAATTGTATAATGTTAAACAAATTGTTACTTTTCGAGCAACTGAGAAAAACAATTATTTGTTTGCAATTTTTTTTACTTATTTTCAAAATTGTAATTTGATTTTTTGATTTATCAAAGGGCCACATTGGATTGGATTCATAAATAATGACTCTTCAAAAAAAAGATCTGTTTTGATGAAATCGCAAAGAAAAAAGTGCCACCAATTACTGGAAGAAGTTATTGAGGATATAAAATGATCTAAAATTCCACATACACAGTTTTTTTCCATAATTATATAGAAATCAGTTCTAGAAGCGTGGAACTTGTTTTCAGAGCGTGAATGTAACAGACATATCAATTGAAGAGAATGGTCATTCTGTCACCTAACGTTAGTTTATGTAGTGTTTCCCTTGCACATACCTACAAATGATTGTACAACATTCTAAGCATAAATAGATATATTTATGTTCAATTTACAAAGTCGGTCGGGCGATGCTGTTCTTCCGCATTATGGAGACTTGAACTCCACTATTACATAACGGATTTTGTAATACTGAGTTTATATCAAATAAATTGGATTCGCGTGCTGCTACAGTCTTGCAAACTTTGATGTAATTTAAGTCAGTCTTATCAGTATAATGTAATATTAAATAAAAATCGTTGTGAATTATTATGTTATTAAAAATTACCAGTTCTAATGACTTGTTAACATGAATTTTCGACAGGGACTAAAACATAAACTACAGTAATTCATTTTAAAAAGATGTTAGGTACATATTTTAAAAGGTTTAAGACAAACATCAGACCAAAATGTGTTCAAAGCACAAAGACATATTTAACTGATTTTTTAATTTTATCTAATATTTTAATTATCACAGAAGAATCGTGAGTTCAAGATAAACCAAAAAAAGTGCAAAATGATCTGTGACAAAAACTCACTTATTTGTAACTTAAAAGTTTACAAAATTTTGGACGATTTTATCGAAATATAATGTATCTTTAAAGTTTTTCTATTCTTAAATAAATGTGTACTTACTTGCTTAAAGTTTGAAAAACTTCGAGTGTGAGTTTCACGCGGCATATCATTGGCCAATCCAAATGATGGCATGGTCTATCACAGGATAAAAATGTCTGTTCTAAAAAGAAAGAAAAAAAAATTGAAAAAAGTGAAGAACCAAAAAGAAGATGAAAAGATGAAGTTTGAAATAAAAAGTAGGGAAGTTAGAAGCTAAAAGACAAAAGGGAATATTGAAGAAGATAATTTTTATTTTCAGAATCTTATTCCTGTTTCGACTTACTGGGTCTGTAATGGCTGAAGTGCAAGATGGTAGCGGTGGCTAAGATCATACTTATAACAATGGCACATCTTACAACGTTTGAAGCCGGAGAAACCAGACGCTGTACGTCTTTTGATTCGTACATCGTCCACCTTACTTCGTTATTTGCATCTAACGTAAAGAGGTGACGACATTCCTCACAAATTATTTTCTCTAAATGTATCTCCGATGAAGTTCTAAACGAGAATTTTTATCGCTTTGATAAACCTTAAAAATTACTAGTAAAGTAATGTGCAAATTCCTATTTTAAATAATAAATTAATATCACTTTGAATAAGCTTTTTATAATCTCTTTAATAATTTTTTTAATACTTTAATAATTAAAATAATTTCAATAGTTGAAATGCAATATAATGCAATATAAAATTGAAATGCAATGCAATATACAATTACTATACAATTTCTTGTTCTCTATGCACAATTAATTTTCTTATTAATTTTTATTGCATAAAGTAGGAAATGCACATAACTATCTGTTTAATTGAAAAAATTAATGCAATGCTAAGGAAATAACTTTTCACTTACTTCGAGCTTATTTTGACAGAAGACTTGTTCGTCATTCTTTTTCCTTATAAGTACAGATAATTAACTCTAAACTTAGTTTTCATTTCTTGAATAATAATAACTAAAAAATTGAAGAAACTCTACCTAATGTGGAACAAAAATAAAAATTTGTATTAGTTTACCAAAATTTGGTTTAAAGCATTTTCCCAATTATGATTGTGATATAAAAATTGAACATCTTTATTAACGCAAAAATCTCTTTCTATTGTTTTTATTAATTATTGAGTGAAATTTCTATTTTCTGTTTATTTTTGACTTGAAAATAGTAATTGAAAGTGAGATTGACACACAAACAAGACTCCATAAATAACGTTTCGTCACACACTTCATATAACAAAAGTTTTGCCCGTCATGCACTTTCTCGTTGCTTTTTTTGAAATAAAATCACTTAAATTCACTGGGTAAGAAGTTACTCTATGAATTCGTTTCTATTTTAGGTATTCAATTTGGATTTTGATTTTCGACTTTCAGTAAACCAATCCAAAATTAATCCCGAAAGAATTTCCAAAAAATTATGCACTGAAGAAAAAAACTGCACAATTGAGCCAATTGAACTTTACTTGCGAGTCGTTTAATTTATTCAATTATATTTCGACAGTCTGAGTAACTCAGAGAAAACGAAGGATAAAATTTACCTTGATTATGGGGTAAAAGTTACCTGCAATAAAGGAAATAACTTCTGAGAGTAAATTGTACCTGAGGATTTTTATAAAGAAACCAGATGATTATTTTCAAATCAATCTTCAATGTGCAGGTTCTTTCAGTGGTTTTCCTGGAAAAACGCAGAAAGTTGTTTTCACTTTCTAGTAACATAAAAAAAGCGTTATTATGAATCATAAAACTGTTTTGAGTCGGTGGTTGACATTTAAAGACAGCATTTGAACTATCCATGGAAACTAATAACGGATCTCCTCTTGGCTCCAAAAATAAATATGTGATGTAGAATAAAGAGTAGTCATTTCTATACTTTGTAGTCATTTCTATACTCTCTAAATCTAAATCAGTTAAATTTTACTAATTCATCAGTGACTGCATTCTAGATATGGCAAGTAGTAGAGTTCTACTCGCAATAAGTGAAAAGTTACTAAAATTTCAGTAGATTTCTACTGATTCACCAGTAGAAACGATAACTGAAATTTCAGTAAGCATCACTGAAACTTCAGTTATCGTTTCTACTGGCGAATCAGTAGGAATCTACTGAAATTTTAGTAATCAGTGAAATTTTATTGAATCAGTAAAAATCTACTGAAATTTTAGTAATCAGTGAAATTTTAGTGAATCAGTAGAAATCTACTGAAATTTTAGTGAATCAGAAGAAATCTACTGAAATTTCAGTAATTTTTCACTAATTGTCAGTAGAATTCTACTAATTGCCATAGCTAGAATGCAATCACTGATGAATTAGTAAAATTTATCTGATTCAAAGTAAGAGAGTATATTACTTTGTTTAGAAATATTCTTTTCACTAATCCTGTAAGTCAGTAAAAGTGAAAAACAAAATTTTACAGAGATAAATTATTTTAGCAGATAAAACACAGGTTTCTAGTGCAATAATAATTGTAGTTAATTTTAAGAGCAATTAAATATAAAAATGAAAACAAATTCTCGTATTTTAAAAATTAACGATGTTGAGACAAATTAATTATGTTTTAAACGTATTTTTTTCAAAATTGAAAATTAAGGAATCAAGATGTTCAAAGAGTGAATTGAAGCACTCGATCTGCACCAAATAATAATCCTGGTTTCCATCTTTGAACATTTTTTCCCACTTTTATCACAATATTGGCATTCAAACAAAATCCTTTACTCCTTGAAGTTAAATTCCATTTTTTTGGCACTTTTTCACATGTTCACTACATAGAAAGATTAAAAAAAACACTTAATTATTAAAGTCACAATCATAATCGTAGAAATATTGGTTACATTTCAGTTTAGTTTCTCAATTTAATAAAATTAACCGAACTTAAGATTTTTTTAAACCAGACAATAAAGTATCCGAAAGGTATTAAGCAGAGCATTCAGTAGTAATTTATTAAAAATTTATCTATAGAAAAAGTATCAATAAACTGAACTCGACTCCAATACTCTAATCGCAAAAAAACTTCATTAACAATCACTAATTGCTCACCGAATGAAATTGTTTCATGAAATGCAAAGTTTTGAATTTAATAAAATTATTTATTTTAAATTCAAACATTTATTTAATCACTGATAAAATATATGACATTCCAAAAAAGTTGAAGAGCTCTAGATGGAGATAAGAAATGACCAAGTTTTAAAAATACAAAAGAATTCAGAGTTTAATTAAATTATTTTTTAAAGAAATAATTAATTAATGAAATCAATTATTAAAGAACCGAAGCTGATAAATAAAAATTTAAAGAGGATTTAATGTTATGACCGGCTTTTGAACACGTGGACCTACGCAAAAATCATGGGCGCTTCGCTTGCTACCAACGCGCCGTCACGCTCCCGCTCTCGCTACCGAGGGACCACTGACAAATTTTCCGAAAGAAGTCTAAGTCTGAGTTGTCTGATGAGCGAGTCGATTAGGGGTACCAAGCTGGTGTTACAAAGTCGGGGCCCGGACCCCTTCCCCCACCCATCAGCATCCCCATCATTCACGTCTGTCTGTCTGTCTGTCTGCCTACAAGAAACTAAGTCTGTAGGGGGGTTATAGGAGCACATACTTAATATACGTGTCGGACTTTGAAGCAGTGAAAGTTTTCTGTTAAAGGCCGTTGGCCCATACTACCAACATACTGCACAAACACTTTCATTCGAGCGACCTTTCTCTTTTTTATCTCCAGGATATGTGATGGTGTTGGTGCTGGACCACTGGTTTCGCTTTCGCTTGTATCCCGAAGCATGTGAAACTAGGAAATCCAAACCTTTGTCTTCTAGGCTTTTATTAGCCTGGTATCCAGAGACGTTCTTGGTAAAGAAAGATTCCTGATTCTGGATATTTATTATTTTTTAGAATAATCAACATTTAGTGAGTCTAATGAGGATTTAATTGTAAAAATTACAAAATTGGGAATACAACTGATTCTAATGTCTGCAGATTCTAAAATTTACAGATAGATCCTTTTCAATTTCTTGAAAATATGTAAAGAAAAGTGTGCTTTAGCAGATGAAGTTTAAACGGATAAAAATTATTTGAAATTTACTAGGAAATTCAAACCTTTGTCTTCTTAGGCTTATGTTAGTCTGGTATTAAGAGTCATTCTTGGTAAAGAAAGATTTCTGATTCTGGATATTTATTATTTTTTAGAATGATTAACATTTAGTAAGTCTAATGAGGATTTAAAGGTAAAAATTACAAAATTGGAAAGATTACTGATTCTAATGACATTAGTATTAGTAATTTGCAGACAGATGCTTTCCAATTTCTTGAAAATATATAGAGAAATCCGTGCATTTGCAGATAAAGTTTAAACAGTGGATAAAAATTAATTAAAATTGATAATATGAGGAGAGTAATTAAATTAAAATATATTTGATAACGAATTATTTTACAATTAGTCAATGATTAATGACTTTTGTTCTAATGTTCAAACAAGGGATAAAAATTAATTAGAATTGATAATTGTGTCTCCCTTGGAAAAGTGGCGAACACGTTAATGTAAAAATAAGTTTTCCATCATTACCATCCGATATGGAAGGAAATTAAAAATATTAGGATAATAATTAACTTAAAATATATTTGATAATTCATCTTGTTGATTTCTATTGACCCTCTGGTTAGAAATTTGTTGGTGCTTTGGATGGGCTTTAACTGAAGAGGACTCCCATGAGAGTTGAAACGTTTGCTTAAAAAAACACAGATTTTTTTTATTTTCGACCCTATAGCCCATGCAAAGCACCAACAAATATTTGATAATGAATAATATTAGACAAATAATATTAGACAATGATTTATGACCTTTTTTCTAATATTTGATTATGGATAATTAAACCGAAAGAGAAATATTGCTATTCACTGGGAACAATATTTGTTTGATCCAATTAAAAATGGCCAAACAAAAATGTACTTGATTTAAACAAATTTACTTTATTCTTGAAATAAATTTACTTGATTCATTAAACAAATTTTGTTTGATTCAAACAAATCGTTATCTCAGTGTACAACTCGTATATTTTACAGAAAGTCTAATTATTTAATTTATAACATAAAAATAACATTGCTAACATTGCTATTTTCATTTATTTAAAAAAAGCAATGTTAGACCAATAATTATAAAAGGATATTCAAATGGTTTTATGCCAATTTAAGTCTATCAAATAAAAATGCTAATAAAAAATCAATATGAAATTTGATTAACTGGATAAAAAGGAGATCTTTGCATTTTATTTATACTATGAAAAGGTATAATTATTACATTATTACATTCGCTTTCGGTTTAATTATCCATGATCACATATTAAACAAAAAGTGATAAATCATGAAACAACATATTTCAAAATTATAACACTCCTGATTGTTAATTACCTTGTCAGACACGTTTCTGATTACTTGATTCACTCCTCATCGTTCATTCTTTAACTTATTACAATCATTTTATTACACTGAAAAAAGTTTTAGAAAATAAAATAAAATTTAGAAAATAATATCTAATAAAAGAAATTTACTGCAGTAAAAAAGTAATAATTTCTCTTTGACATTTTATTAGCATTGTAAATGAAAAGTGCGTTTTACGCTTCACAATCATTAGGTAAGCTCGTTATGGTCAACATTTGATATTTCCTTGAAAATTTCTATTGCTTTAAATCCTACTTCCTCGAAATTTCCATAAAAGTAATCACTTTCCAAAAATTTCGGATGGTAGGATTTTGTAAGAGGGAGTTATGTCATAGAAGAACCAAGGCTGGAATCACTTGCCGTTAGCATAACAAACGAAACGTGCTATAATCTTTAGAAAGAGATATTTTTCTTCGCTCCCCCTTCAACCTAAACTTACTTTCAATCTAAAGTTACATGTTAGAGTATTTGCATCCACTTTCTATTATTGCCAAATTTTGAGGACCGCGAAAAGAAAGTAGTGAAAGGGCTTCAGGTGTATTAATTCAATAGTTTTTTGCATTCTACTTCTTTTCTTCTGAGTGTACACTGCACATAAAATTAAATACCGAAAGAGTGATTGCATTAAAGAATAAAAAAAAGTAAAAGTGTGCAAAATTAATTTTCTGAATAGTACAATAATGATTTTAAAAAATATTCCAATTAACGTATTATTTCTATTATAACAATTATATACAATAATTAATTTTTTAGAATGTAAAACTATAGTTGTTAATATATTATGGAAAAATCATGAAATATTTCTGGAAATTTTTTGATGCCTGGGTTAATAGCAATTAATATTTTTATACACAACGTTTTAGTAATAAATGAAGGGTTTTGATAATTTTTATTTATATTTAATTTGTCTTATTTATTTTATCTTTTTTAATTTATCTATTTTAATTTATCTTCAACTTTAAACGTTTGCAGAAATATATACTAACTTTTTTGCAAGAAATTGAAATCAGGTTTCTTATAATTTCGCATATTTTATAATATTCTGTCTCAAAAATACATTAATATGCATATTCAACGGAAAGGAAAAGATCTTTTTCAGTTTAAATTATATCGAAAGTTATATATTACTGAAAATATTGTTCAAGATGCAAATTTCCCTTATAAATTTACTTCAGTTTAAATTCCAGATATAATGAGTAGATACTGTCGGTTTTGGTAAGACAGCCTCGTAAACCAAGCATAATAAATGAAAACCAGAACATTCAATTTACATTTCAAAGTTTCGAAAATCATTATTTACGATCTATTAACACAAATATTAATGAATATTAAATATTTAAAATGAATTTTCTATCTAATGAAGAATAAATTAATTCTATTTCACTGATTAAACGTTTCTAAATCCTAAATAGAATTATTGAAAAATTTCAAGACCATTCACATAATAGAAGTATTTTCAAAATATCACAAACTTTAAATATTAATTAACTGATTGCTAATTGCATGAAAAAATAAGGAGTGAAAATTTTCCTATGACTTTCGAAACTTTTCAAATGAAAGTTTTTTCATTTGGGACAGGTGCACTTAGGAATGTGTTAGACCATCAATAATTTATGGCTATTTTGCAGTAATGCATTATCTTTTTTAACGAGAATCGTGACAGTAATAAAGTACGGGGGAAGCTAATAATACTTTATGCTTAGGATCATCGGAATTGAGAAAGCGAGTGTTGCTAAGGTGCAATTATATTTTTATGAAGCTTTGTGGAAGTCTTCAGGGTCTAAAAGGCTTTCACTAACAAACGTTAACAGTTCGTAACTCATTGAAACGTAATCGATTCAGTCCATATCTAAATTCATTGTTTAATTATAACAATTTAATTAGTAACCATATAATTCTAATGTAGTAACAAGTCCATGTCTGGAGAAAATTTACTGAGCAAGCATTATATTTAAGAAACTTGCTGAGTAAGTCAATTGGTCATAAAAAGTAACTTATATGGTAATTTGAACACTTAAAACTTATTCCTCTTCTTCGATAATTAAATTATTATATATAAATTACTATATAACAATTTTCTGAATACAGATACTTTAACTGTATATACTTTAAGTTATTTCCTGAGTTTTGTATTAAGTATTTTTATCTTTTTTTGAGGCACTATTTAATTAACAAATTTTTAAATTTTGTTACCAACTGCAGTACATGAAAGCAACTTCGAATTATTTAACCAGAATATTAATTTTTAAATCTAAATTCCCATTTTCATTGAAAGCTGTTGCACACTGTGTCTCCAATTTAAAAAGTTAATTGAATAATAAATATTTCTTTAAAAATACTTGTTATATTTCTTTGTTGCTTCACATGAAAAATAATGGCGTATATGAACTACACAGACCTACAATACTTAGCTATCCAGTGAGAGAGAAAGTGCACAATATTACAGAATCGATCCTTTAACAATGTAAAAAACAGACACGGAATGTTGGAATGCTTTAATTTCTTTATGAATCAGAAAAATCGTTTTTCTTTAATTATAAAAATTATTGTTTTCTTAACTTTTTTTACAACAATGGATTTTTCATGTATTTCCAAAAGTAGAAATCATTCAATGAATCATTTAATTATTAAACTGAAAAAAGTAGGATTGTATCCAGAAAAAAATTGAAACTGTGAAAAAACATAATCAAAAAGTTAATAAAGATCTAGAAAAAAAATCGAATATGATAAGTAAAGTTAGTATTTTTACATATCATTATTTTTTGTGAACATTTAAAATTTCACCTCCGATGTTGGTCTTGGTGAAGAATACGTCGATTTGATAATTAATGAAAAATTGTACATTTCTACGATGTTATTTGTATAAATAAACAAGAAACAACATTACAACATTACAAAAAAATATTTTCCAATATTTTTCTTTATTCAATATTTTTCTAAGAACATTCATACGGTTTATCATGAAAAATGTATTTTTACTTTAATAAAAATTTAGTATTGTTTACAGCACATTTTTAGTAGTGGGTAATTATTTACTACATTATAGGCTGACAATAAGTCATTATTACATCAATATTTTCTTTGAAAATAATATTATATGTAGAGGCATCTCTCCATATAAATGTATAAAATAATTTTTTATGCAATTTATGATTGAATTACGTTGTTTTATTTTTATGAGAATACAAAATGTTTAGAATGTATATTGGGAAAAAACCTTGACAATGTATTAACAGTTACCTGTAATATAAACCTGTACAATTATGAAGCCAGGCCATTAAACTTTCTGATCGCAAGTGTAGTTGCTTCTGAACTGACACACTGTCTAGATAGTTCCTTTTAATAGAAGGCTTGATGGTAGAAAAAAATATATACATATCTTAACAGTGACAAAAAGTAAACAGTTAAATTCTCATATAAAAATTCTCATTACTTTGATCTTTCCATATCGTCATCCAAGTTTTCAAATCTCTTATTTGATGAAAAGAATCAATCTGCTAACCTTTTCGACTCATGATTTTCTCTCATAAAAAGAATCATGGATCCCAAAAGTCTTGAATGAAAATTTCGAAATTTGTACATGGGTTGTTGGCAAAAAGTTGTGAAATTTGGCCTATCGATTTTTTGAAAAAAGATTTCAGAACTAGCTAAAATATTTTTTCTATTAATTGTGATCCAAAATGAAACGAAAATACCAATTTAAGAGATCAAGAATCATTTTTGTAGTGGAGATAAATAATTTACATGTTAGAAAGGTTACCGAGTGGCCATTCAATAAACGTAGAAAAATAAATTTCAAAATTATTTTTAAAATATGTAGAGTGGAGATAAAAATTTTTAAAAATAAAGTAAAAATTTCATTTTTCGCACCCTATTCGACTGTGCTTCCAGATTTACGATTATATTTTTATTTAATTAACACTTTTTAAAAATGGGTTATCGAGTAGACATTATTATAAATCGTACGTTACATAATTTGCAAAAAATTTTTGAAGTTGCAAATGATAAATATGTTTCTGTTTATACGAGCACTTGCGTAGGACTAAAATTAGTGAGTTTTTGATTCTTTTAGATTTTTGAAAGTGATTTTTTCCGAATTCTAACCTAAAATATGAGGGTTACCGAATGGACATGAAACTTTAGGGACAGACTTCTAAATATTTATAAACATCTTAAAATTTAAAATATTTAATCCTATTCATAATTTTTAGATTCTTTAACTTAATACTAATGACTCTTATGAGTATCAATTATTTATAAAATTTTGTTGTCCTTATTTCGCAATTTTAGTTTGTGAATCTGTACTTGGGGACAAGTTACCGAGTGGACATTTTGGGTATATTTTAATTTCCCATTTCTAAATAAAATTTTGAATAAAAATAAAATTTTATTCAAATAAATAAATAATTAAAGTTTTAAATAAAATAAAATTTTGAAACTTTACCAAAAACTACTTTGATGTAAGTACTTTATTCCAGTGGTATTCAAAAAAATATATTAAATAATAAAAATGTGTAGAACAGTCGGGACTTGAATTTCACAACTTTTTGGCAACGACCAAGGAGATCATTAAATAAATAAATAAATAAATATCTTTTTGGCAACGATCAAAGAGATAATTAAACTAAAATTGAATTTCAAATTATTTAAAAGTTTAATTTTACTCTCGAAGATCTTTTTTGAAACTTAACTTTTAATCTTGTTTAAATTAGGGAAAATGATTACTTTTTGAAATTACGTTTTTGAAACTTAACTTTTAATCTTCTTTAAATTAAGGAAAGTGATTACTTTTAATTTTTTTTTCTATTGTACTTTGATTATTTTAGAGATATTAAGTTTTAAGATTATGATGAAAGTTTTAAGATTATGATAACAATATAAAATATTTTCTAAAATAATCTACTGAGAAATATTTAATTACATCTTTCATAGAATATACATTCAATGTGTATATAAAATGAAGTAGAAAATGTCAAAACAACTTTAAATCAATTTTTACATTTTTTAATCACTTGGTAGTGACGTCAAAATTTCTTGTATTAAAAGGTGCCAATGTTTTTACAATTTATTATTGTTATACACCTTTTTAAAATCTTTAAGATTTTTTAAAAATAAAAAGTAAATTCACAATGTTAAATGTAATAATTAATATAGATTTTATTTTATTTCAAAATGTTAGAAGTAATCATTAATCTAGATTTTATTTCTTTGCAAAGTGAAACAAGAGAAGATATCATGATTCACAATAATTTACAAAGGCACTTTCACTATACAGAAACTTTTATTGAATATATTAATATATTATTAATTAATTAATTACTAATTATTATTAATAATTAATAAATTAAAATTAATTATTATTAATTTATTTTTATATTATTAATAAATTAAAATTAATTATCATTAATTTATTATTATATTATTAATATATTATATATTACATTAAAATAATTTGTTGAAGAAGAATTTACATATTTATATTTAAAGAATAAATACCAAACAGTATATAAAAATGAATGATAGAATTTAAACCATTTAATTTATGAAAAATATAACATTTTTTATCTTATGGTCAGATGTCAAAAAAAAACTTTCACTCAAAAGAGGGTTTCCTAGAAAAAAAGAAAGGGTTCATTTCAATAAGTGGGGATAATTTCCGGTTCTCCCCTCTACAAATCTTCTTTGTATCTTATGTAACACCAAAGAAGAAGGCAGATAATTCGAGATCAGGTGTCGCCTTTTTAGTTGAGGGTGTAGAAGGGGGAGGTGATTTTTCTACATATAATTTGAAAACAAAAGGAAATTTGCAATGTCAAAAGTAGTAGTCAACTGAAATAATCTTTGCAGATGTTTTTTTTCCATTAGTTAGGTAAAAAGTTAAAATCCACTTTCACTCAGAATCCAATTTGCAAACTGCATAATTGAACCAATTATTTTTGAATAATATTACCTGCATATATTAATTTGCGGACAAAATACCAAAAAATTTTGAAAATCTGAATTCAAAACACTTTACGTTACATTCAAAACAACTGAATGTTTTGCAAAAATGGTTGGTGAAAGGAAGGAGGTATACAGAAAGTTTCTGTCAAATTCTGTGAGTTTGTTGTTCAAAAACAATAATTAAAACACCGCAAAACCTACCTATCATCACAATTTTGAAATATATATTTTTGTATATTGTAAATAGAATGTTGTCGAAACAGGAAAGGCTTTCTGAGAAAGTTTTTTGTTATGTCATGAGGAAAGTGCAATGGAGTAGTTTATTTTAATTTTTCAGGGTATTTTAGATGCTTTATTAGTTTTTTGGGTGATTTACCTGGTATTGGTGTGAAGTATATGATGGTGGCTACAACGGAACTGAGTCCAACGAAAATTGCAAGTCTTAAGAACATCCTTCCGCGAATCTTCCGGTTCTTCTGCGTTTATGCGCACCTCGAAGAAAGTGGCAAAGCGCTCGGCTGTCTGGAAGAACTGGGCAGTATCGTAGTCGCGGATATACTAGTTTCTTTACGGGTAAGTTCATTGCCAGACTGAGAAAAAGAGAGAGAGAGAGAGAGAGAGAGAGAGAGAGAGAGAGAGAGAGAGCTGAAGTCTGATCAAGGAAGAAAGGTAGCTTACATATCACTTATGAGAGTCAGTATTCGCGAGTTTGCACATGTACAACGACATTCAAAGACTTCCTTTTTCAATGTCAAGTGTTGCTGCACTTTTGAAAATTGTCAGTGTATTGTATGTGCAGTGTACTCGATTTCTCCTAAATCTCTCTGTAATTCATTAATATGAATAGTTTATGAACAATATAATTAAGGATGGTTGCCAAAAAGTTGAGAATTTTTTTTTGCTTAATTCCTCAGTAAAGAACTGAAAGGTGGCGTTCCGAAAGGGTGCAAGCGCCATTTTGACAATTTTTCATGAGAGACAGAAAACACTCCCGAAAATCGAATTTTCAATTTAGGTAGAAAATAAAAACTTGCTCCTGAGATACATCAGTACTGAATTGAAGCGTGAAAAGTTTGATACGAAAATGTTATTAGGTTCCGAGAATATGGAGGAAAAATATATTTTTTTCGCTCGGGGCGCACGTTTTCTCAAAGGCTAGTGAATAAAAATCCAATTTTCAATTTTAAAAACAACAAAAATTTGATTTCTAGCTTTTAAATTTCTGAGTTGATACAAAAACAGTTTGATTGGAAAATGTCATTAATTTCCGAGAAAATGGATTGGGAGTTTTTTTTACGTTTCAGAGGCACGCATTTTTCAACTTTGGACGCTGATTAAAAATCCAATTTTCAATTTAGAAAAAGGGCAAATACTTGCTTCCGAAATACTGCAATGTTGACTTGAGGCGTGAAAAATTTGATGGAAAAAAGTCAAGATCAATCAATCAAGACTAAATGGAGAATATTTTTTCTCTCGAGGCGCTTGCTTTCTTAATTTTAGACGGTAATGTATAATTCTCATTTTTAATTCAAATACGCAAATGAAAAATAGATTTGGAGTTATGGAGTTGCATAAAGTTCAAAAATGTTGCAAAAGCTTAAAAAAAAACAAAAAAATTTTTTTAATGAAAAAAAATTGGAAAATTGCAAAAAAAAGTTTAAAAATAGCATTATAAAAAATTCCTTTTATCAGAATACTCCTCAATTTATATCAACATTTTAGAAGACTTTCAAATTTTTAGCTGACTTTTTTCGGAAATATAGAAAAGATGGTACATTTTGTTCGTATTCTGGCCATTTATTGACATATCAGTTGAAAAAACGACGTTTCCCTTGCCATATTTTGCTTGGAAATAGTAAATAAAAAATTTCCAGAAATATATAGAAATCACTTGTACTGGGTTGATAAGGACTGAAATCATGATTGTAAAATCATATTTTGCAGTTAAGGATTTTCAAAGTCGCTTGAAAGTCTGTTCCATAGTTTTTTATCCTGTTGACTCATAAGTTAATTTAATATTTTTTTGTTTCAGAATTTTCTTTTAAAATTATCTCTCTAAAAAGAAATATTTCGTTCAATTGAATTTTCGAAACTACAGACACATAAAATTTGTATTTATACTCCATCAATTGCTATCTTTAACAGGCACATAAAATTTGTATTTATACTCCATCAATTGTTATCTTTAAATTTTATAACAGCCCACATTAAAAAGTATATAATTTAAAATTATTACAAATTAGGGAGTCGCACAAAATTCCGATTTTTCGATTTTCCAAAACGTTGAAGCGAAAATTTCTTTCTCATGGAGAGAATTTTTTTCAATATTTTTTTAAATTTTTAAAACATTGTTTAGAGGTCGCTGAAGTTGTTTTTTTTTGTTGGAAACGTGACCTCAAAGGAGTAATAATGAATATTTCTACAGTTTTAAATTTTTCATGAAGCCTAAAGGTGTTCTTATATTTCTTCATAGAAGTGTACAAATACTCTTAAATTTTTTTCATAATGAAAACAAATTTAAATGAGTGTTTAACATCCTTAAAGCATCGATTTTGGGATAAATTTAAGTTTTGGCGGTCAAAATCAGACCTAAAATTTTTTAAAAAAATATGATACAGGGAATATTTATAATGTAATTGAAAAGAAATTTCTGTACAATAATCAACAATTAAACTCAATTAACTTAGCCAATAAAAAGTTCTTAAATTAAAAATTTCTCACATAATAATAAAGTTGCCTAAGTCTTGAAAATAGTAAGAGAGAATAATAATAATATTAATAATAATAATAATAATTGACAAAAATACTTTTTAGTTGAAAAAATTTTAATGTATACACTATTATTATTACTATTATTACTATTATTATTATTATTACTATTTAATGTATACACTATTATTTACTAAGGTAATCGAATTCAATTTTTAATTATGTACAGGAATTTCTTGTCAATGACGATATAAATATTCCCTGTGAGTTTCATATTTAAAAAAAATTCTTAGTATCGATTTTGACTCCCAAAACTTAAATTTATCCCAAAATCTATGCTTTAAGGATATTAAACACTCATTTAAATTTTTTTTCATTATAACAAAAATTTGAGAGTATCTGCACACCTCTGTGAAGAAATATTACCTTTAGTTTTAATGAAAAATTTAAAACTGTAGAAAATAGAAAATTATTACACCCTTATGAGGACACGTTTCCGACCAAAAATTCATTTTTAGCAACACTTTTTTAAAAATCTGGAAAAAATACAGAATAAATTTCCCTCCATGAGAAAGAAATTTCCGCTTCAAGGTTTTGGAAAATCGAAAAATCGGGATTTCGCGCGATTGATTCGAATCTGAAACAACAGTTTTTATTTATACTAAAATACTCAAACTTGAATCCTGGTAATTTAAAGATAGTCGAATAATAACTATATTGATTTAGAATATTTAAATTTTATCTCATAGAATTTAAGAGTTCAAATCTGCATCCTTCTCATTTAGAAACTTTCAATTTTTAACATCTATAATTCAAAATCGTTCTTATAATAAAATTTCTTAACAGAAAGGTAGGCATTAGTACGGTTTCGACCGGTTTCTCGCATCCTTTTCTAAATATTGCATCAAAGAGAAAGACACGAAGCAAATTCTTTTGTCTTTTTGTCATCTCCGTTCGTGTTACTCAAGAAACTCTAGAAAGAAGATCAAGAAGGATCGATTATAAGCCTCGCGGGTTTCAAATGGTTAAACTTAAAAAATGTTTAAATGTTAGAAATCCAAATACTTAAAAAATAAATCTTCTGAAGCCTTGAAATGCCTGAATATATAATTTTTTAAACAGCTTATTTAGAGAGTTGGAAAATTAAATTTGCTACAAAAAATTTCAATAAGAAGTGTTGAAATTCTAAATTATGACGCGATAAAGTTCAAGAAACCTATGATTATAGAATTAATCAATAAACCTGATAAAACCACTGCTCCATATTCATCAAAAAGTATTGCTATCATTTTCAGAAATCTCCGATTCTTACTTGCACCTGCAAGTTGTTAGAAAGTATCAAACGCCCATATGTATTAATTTATTAAAGCTTAGAAGAAGCAGCTTTCAATAAATTATTGAAAACTAATATTCGCAGAGAAACTTATCTAAACTACTTTTAATTGAATTTTTCATAAACAACTTTCACTCATGGTATTTTAATTTCCCAATGCGTCGCAAATATAGATGCATATAAAAAAATCAATACTAAAGTTCATTAATAAAAAAATAATAAGCAATACGTTAAGTTTTCGGAAAAATTGATGAATTATTTCATTAATAATTACTTTCTTAATTTTAAAACTACCGAATTATTTGTTCAAACAAATAAAAAGAGCGATATAGACTAATCATGATTTGTTTAATACTTAAATCTATGTACAAATAATATAAACTTGCTTTAGAATCGTCAATGATCATACTTTCTTCGTCGTTGCGAAGAAAGTATGATTCATTCATAAAATTCTTTTGTCATTACTTCTCTATTTTTTTTTTACTAAAACTTTAACTAAAATATTACTAGAAACAACTTCGATGTTAAAGTACTTTATCCTATTTTATCCTTTAATTCAAACAAATATAATTATTATGTAATGGAAATGGGAAAAGATCTTTTTGGCAATGATCTTTATACACCTTATGAAGATGAAAATAAAATGGAAAGGAATAAAATTAATAGCCGAACTTGTCATTGAGTGAAGTTTTCCCGTCTCCACTTTGACCTTCTGGTGGAACCCAAGTGCAGTAATCATCCTTATACTTTTCTTCCTCGTAACTTTTTATCTTCTCCTTCTCTGCTTTTAAAGCTCGTTGTTGAATCCGTTTTAAGTTACGTTTCTTCCTCTTCGAAGCTTCTTCGTCATCTTCACTCTTTTCTTTCGAGTCATCATTCTTATTTCCTTCTTCATCTTCCTCCATCGGCTCACATGCATCGCTTCCTGAACTTTGTTCACTAACTTTAGTACTAATTTCGTTCTTCTCACTCTTTTTCATAAGTTTAGTCTTGGGTTCTGAAAATTTATCAGCATCCACATCCTCTGATTTTTTACAAGATTCTTCACTGGTTAGAGACTCAGATTTAAGAGAAGAATCTTTAGTCTCTTTCTCAGTTTTGCTTTCTTCCTTCAGATTTGTTTCTGGTTGCTCATCTGTCTTCTGAAAAATAAAGTTAACTCACATTAATATATCAGTTAACAATATTCTTAACTCACAACATATTATTAAATAATACACAGTACTTACTTCAGGTTTTAATGATTTATTGACATACTTTACTTTAGTTCCAACTGATTCAGAATTTGAAACATAAGGTTTCAAGGCCGGCAAATTCGCCGGTTTAGAAATGTCGATTAATTTCAACAACTGTTCTTCCTCTTTACGCAGTTTTTGTAAATCCATTTTGAATTTAGTAATCTCACTCTTGTTTAAGATTGTCGTACTCTTTAATTGAAGCATGAAAGCATCCAATGCATCAACACTCGAACCACTTGCATCCGAATCCAGAGCTCTTTGAGATTGCTTTAAACGACTTTCAATTTCCTCGATTTGCTTTGCTATTTCAGCATGCTTTGCAATCTGTAAGAAGATAAATGTATGCATGTATGAAGGTAATGCATGTAAATTATAGTATTTCACAGAGGAATTGGAGAACTTTAAGCATAATAAAAAGCTTACGAGTGAAGTATAAGTTTCTGCTTTTGTATTCAACTTTCCAGCGACTCTCATTCTTTGCTCTCTTTTCTTTTCTACTGTTCCTGTCCTATCTAGGAAATTATCTTCGTCCGAGTCGTAAAAATCTTCTTCTTCCCAGTTTCTAGCTTTCCTTTTTCTGCCTTCTGTAAATTTAGAAATACAAATTTGTTATTCAATAGTAAACTTTTCATAAATTAAATCATAAACTTATTGTTCATTGATATTAGAAAATAAATTACACTAACCATGAATAGCTTGTCTCAAAAGTCCATGCCTGTCCAAAATTCTACAAGCTTCTAAAGCACATTGAACTACTGCTTCTTTCTTTTTCCCTTTAACAGTCGCCTCCGCTCTTATTGATCTTCCCACATAGTCTTCAACTGGTAAACTAAAAGCAGACAATTAAAAAAATTAAGTCAATAAAACTGAAAATATTTCAATTCTGAAATTAATACAATACAACTTTTACTTACTCAACCCAACACATGAATCGTCCAATGCCCTTTTCCTCTGCTTGGTATTGCATTTCATGCCCTTCTCGCTCGAACCAACCTCGTAAAGTTTTTTTGGGATCTTCCAAAAAAAGTTCTTCATTATTAGTTGCAGCATAAGGATTTTCTGTCAAATCTGATTCTTCATCTGCGTCTTCACCCATTCCCCAATTGATTCCTTCAGTTTCTTCTTTTTCAAGTCTTAATTTTTCTGCTAGTTCTTTCTCTTTACGACGTTCCAATTCCATTTTTGTTCGCTCTTCTAGCTCTAATCTTCTTTTCTCCTGAAAATCGCGAAAGAAAATCTTTTAGGGACATTTTAATGTGTTCATGCCAGAAAATTTATGATATTCTTTTGAAAATTGGTAAGACACTTTAACTGCAGATTTCAAAAGATAAGTAATTTAAAGTCAAACATGAAATTTGGAAAAGTCTTAAAGTCAGTTTCAATAATAAAGTTCTTAGTAAAATGTAAATAATTAAGAGAAAATTGTGGTAGGTGTGATTTATCATGATTGAACCTTGAAATATTAAATAAATACCTTCAATTCAGTAACGGTCAGTTCAGATTCTTCTTCTTCTTCGTCTGGGGGAGTATTTATAATAAACTTCCTCTGACTATTACCAAATTTGATCAAATGACCGCCTCGTATTCTCACGTACATATTTGGTCTTACACGATTTCCATTCCAAAAAGTACCGTGCGTGCTTCCCAAGTCATATAAGTACAAACCTTTATCATTTTTCTCGTCAGATTCACATCGATATTGGAAAACTGCATGATACCTAGAAATCGTTGGATGAGCGAGTGCTATATCACAAACTGGCAATCTCCCAACAACATAAAAATTTCTTTTGCTTAAATCTATCGTCTCTAAAATCAAACCAGACTTAAGGACCTCTACTTTATATTCTTTTTCTGGTTTTCCACTCCAAGGTGGCTCCTTGTAAGGCAAAGGAATCTGTTTCTCTTTTTCAATTTTCATCTGTTTTTGCCTTTCTATCTTTAACTGGTTTTCCTTTTCTATTTGTATCTGTTTATCATTTTCTTCTTGTGTCTGTTCTTCCTTTTCTACCATTTTCTCATTTTCCTTTTGAGAATCGAGAATTATTTCTGCGTCCTCTGGTTTATTAATTTTCTCATTTTCTGCCTCTTCAGAGCTTTCAGCACTTTGATGAACATTCTCAGTTTTCTCAGATTTTTCTTGAAACCATTCTGCAGGAATGATACTGTGACAAGGATTGGTTGGAGAGACTGGTTTCACTATGGTGTGTTTTCCCTTTCGGGGTCCAAAAAGTAAACCTGGTTTCTTAAAAGTATGTTGAGGAATAGATTCAACTTCTGGCGAGGCTTTTTCAGGGAGAGCATTTTCGTTTGGAGTAAGGGTTAGTATCACCGTTTGGAGTAAGGTATCACCATTTTCTAGCTCTTCTGAATCTGAATTCAAACTCTCGTTTGAAGAGTCACATTTACTTACGGGAGATTCTAGTTTTTCAGGGTTTGATGATACCTCTTCATTTAAACCACTTTTTTTAGAGTTCACTGCTACGTTTTCTTCGTTTTTTTTCGGAGCACTTTTGACGTTTTCTGCACAATCTGACTTTTCTGAATCTTCCATTTTACCTAATATTATAGTTTTTAATCGTAGGAAATGTAAATCACTGTTGAGCATTCATTTTTTCACTATTTTTAGTGAAAAATTCTTTTTTTATTATCTTTATTATCATCACATAACCGAAAATATGATGCCCTATTACTGCAACCACTGCAACCCGATTATTTTAGTCCTCACCCGTTTGCTTATTATAATTATTAAGTTCTTGGGATCACCAGATTCTCACGGCACAATGGAAATTGTAAAACCTATTAATTTCGTGACCTTTATTAAATAAATAAGCACTTTTATTTTTTCAAAACATAACCTCTTCACGAAACGTCAGTAAACATCAGTAAACATGGTAACATTTAGAAGCGACAGGGCTACCAGTCTTTGAATACGAATATGATTTTTGACGCTTCTTTTTTCTGCGGGAAACGTTTCAAAAATTATAACGTTTTAATTGTGAATTAGGTGACTGCTTGTGTCTGGAATGCAAGAGAATTGTAAATTTAAATTTATTTTATGTCTTACAGTTGTACAAGTTACATTTGAAAGGTTTTTTATTAATCGATAATATATATGTATATATTTAAAAAGGTAAACTATTGGCTGCATTGATGCACAGTAAAAGGGCGCCAAATTCAAAGGTTGTAATTTTCTCAAAATGATTAATTTAAATTTAAAGAACAGTTTTTTACATTACTTAGAATTGAAAATAAATAAGTGCAAATTCAAAAACTGAGCTTTTTATAAATTTCACATTTTGTTCTAGCAGGATAAAAATAACTCCAGATCCCCAATCATCTGTATATTTAATTACGACATAATAACGTTACATTATTGTTAGCAATTAATAATTCATAATGTTGTATACAGAAGCAATTTTCAGTTGCATAGGCCTAGAGCGAAATGATTTTTTTTATTATTATACATTAAAATTTGAGGTATAACAACTTCCTCTAGCACTTGACACAAAACGAAATATGCATACAATAATTAAAGGTCTAGTGAATACAAGTGGTAGGTACGAAGAGTAAATGGTATACAATATTTTCGTACTACAAGAAAAATTTGAAAATTCTTCCTTCCAATAAGGAAAGTACATAGAATATCAATAAGAAAAGGAAAACATTAAGAAGAAAAGGAAAAATTTAATAAGAAATCTCAATTGTAATAAGTATTTATCTATGTCATTTCGCCTTCTTTATTATTCCTAATTGTCTTTAATTACAGTAACGTGGCTCTTAGATCCTAAACCCTATCGATCCGAACTTTAAACCTTTAAAGGCTTAAAAGGTCGATCCAGCAGAATCTGGTGCTTCTAAAAAAAGGATTACCTTAAGCTTCAATCTTCATTCCAATAAAGGTTTTAATTATTCATCATAACGACCAGTAGCAAAACTGTGTTTATTTTTTTTAATAATACTATTTGACGAACAACTAACAAATTAAAAGACTTTTAAAATCGACTAACTAATAGGCTCAACCCTACTAATTTTCTTTTATTCTTCATTTTTTCAGATCATGTATTATTATTATGTTATTATTTCTATAATGAGTTATTATATTATTATTTCTATAATTTCTTTTTGGTTTATAATCATGTTATAGGTATTGAGTTATGTTACATTGACGATTTGTAATTTATTATATACACGTACAATAATATACGTATCAGCACGTATATTTATGTACATCTAGAGATGGACAATATTTTTTTTTGCATACTAGGTGTCCAAAGTGGACGCAAATCAAGAACAACTTCCGTCAGATTCAAACATTTATATCCTGCTTTGGAGTTCATTTAAATAATTCATTTAGAAAATTTATTATTTCATTTAAGTATTTAGCGATCAAAAGTTAAACAATTTCATTTATCTAAAATTTGTATTTGAAAAAACACATTTTTGGAATACTTTTTTTCATTCCATTTAAATTGCTTCAAATGATGAGAGAAGAATTATAATAACAAAATCTTAATGAATTATTTGATAAAGTTGAAACAAAGTAAATAGTCAAATTTAGTTAAAAAGATGCAAATTTCTATGAACAGATAATTTTAATATTCATAATTAAGATCTTAGGTTGACGAACAGTGTTTATAGAATCATTCAGAAAGATCTTAATTTTTGTTTCCTACTCTTCAAATTATTTATTATTTTTTGAAATCGAGAAAAAATCTACCTCGGCCAGAGTTCGAAGATTTTGTCTCGTTTTCGGAAAATAATAATTCATCTGAACAGTAGGAAACGAAAATTAAGATTTTTCTGAATTATTCTACAAAACAGAATTATATTATATAAATAAATTTAAGACAATTTTCTCTGTACTTTGTATTCAAGGCTTTGAATTTCCTTTCCAAGAGATTAAAGACTATTTCTTTCATTAACGACAGTTTGTTTTTAGAAGCAATCATTCTAAAGGAATCAAAGAATTACATTTCTAACGCATTTTATAATAAGGCCAGAAAATAGAAAGTTGATTGTTATCTTGAAGGAAAATAGAATTTTTGAATCCCTGAGGCTGAAGCAACTTTTCGGGAAAAATTAAACAATGTAAATTCAAAAATAAGGGAAGGTTGGAATTTCTTCGTTTCGCTGAGGTTTTTTGGCGTCGATTGAAGATTATTATTTTGTCAGCCTCACTGAATGGAATCTTATATGAGACTGTGAATTCCATTCTGGAAATTCAGAGAGCCAACCAAAGCTGCTGGAGCTGTATCTGGAGCACCTGCCGGAGCACCTGCAACTGGACCTGGTGGTGGTGGTTGTGGTGGTGGATATTGGTACATGGGTGGTTGTGCAACTGGTGGCGAATCCGGCATAAACTTGGCTGCGAATAAAAGAAAAAATATATTAATTTTAGTATAATTAATATTTTCTAACTACAACAGGGGACTTGCAAAATTTTCCCATTTTTTTCGGCTTTTAGCGTGGGATTAACCACTACTGAATTCAGGTGTACACTTGTTCTTGAATTCTTTTGAATTCATCTTGTATTCTTTGAATTCTTTTGTATTCTTTGAATTCTTTTGTATTCTTTGAATTCTTTAAATTTTTAAAAAAATTTTGAATTCTTTGAATTCTTTTGAATTCACTTTGTATTTATCTTGTATTCTTTGAATTATTTTGAATTTATCTTGGGCACCATTCACAAAATACTTAATACCTATTTTTGACATTTATAAATAACCCCATCCGCCCCTTTCATTATGGTTTTCCATTGTTATTATTACTATAATAGGCCCCCCTCCCCCACTAAAAGTATCACGTTTTTGGTAAATGGTCCCTTGAATTCCTTTGAATTCTTTGAATTCTTCTGAATTCTTTGAATTTACTTTAAACTTCCGTTTATTCTTCAAATTATTTTGAATTCATCTTGTATTATTATTTTAAATTAACCTAGAATTCTTTTGTATTCTTTCAATTGACCTTGAATTATTTTGAATTCACTTTGTATTCTTATTTTGCATCCTTCGAATGTCTTTGAATTCATCTTGTTTTTCTTGAATTATTCTTTTGAATTAATTTTGTGTTTCTTGAATTATTCTTCTGGATTTATCTTCTATTTTTATTATAAATTCTTTGAATTCTTTTATAGTTTTTGAATTATGCTTCTGAATTCACATTGTATTCTTATTTTGGATTCTTCGAATTATTTTGAATCCATCTTGTATTCTTATTTTAAATTAACCTAGAACTCTTTTGTATTCTTTCAATTGACCTTGAATTATTTTGAATTTACTTTGTATTCTTATTTTGTATCCTTCGAATGCCTTTGAATTCATCTTGTATTACTTAAATTATTCTTTTGAATTCATTTTGTGTTTCTTGAATTATTCTTTTGAATTCATCTTCTATTTTTATTTTAAATTCTTTGAATTCTTTTATGGCCTTTAAATTATTCTTTTGAATTCACATTGTATTCTTATTTTGAATTCATCGAATTATTTTGAATCCATCTTGTATTCTTATTTTAAATTTACCTAGAATTCTTTTATATTCTTTCAATTCACCTCAAATTATTTTAAATTCACTTTGTATTCTTATTTTGTATCTTTCGAATTCCTTTGAATTTATCTTGTATTTCTTGAATTATTCTTTTGTCTTTTATTTTTATTTTAAATTCTTTGAATTCTTTTATGGCCTTTAAATTATTCTTTTGAATTCACAATGTATTCTTATTTTGAATTCTTCGAACTATTTTGAATCCATCTTGTATTCTTATTTTAAATTTACCCAGAATTCTTTTGTATTCTTTCAATTCACCTTAAATTATTTTGAATTCACTTTGTATTTTTATTATGTACCCTTCGAATTCCTTTGTATTCATCTTGCATTTTTGAATTATTCTTCTGAATTCATCTTGTATTTTTATTATAAATTCTTTGAATTCTCTTATAGTCTTTGAATTATTCTTTTGAATTCACATTGTATTCTTATTTTGAATTTTTCGAACTATTTTGAATCCATCTTGTATTCTTATTTTAAATTCTTTGAATTCTTTTGTATTCTTTGCATTATTCTTTTGAATAAACTTTGTATTCATATTTTGAATTCTTCGGATTCTTTTTAATTCTTCTTGTACTCTGAATTATTCTTTTGAATTCGCCTTGTACTCTTCGAAGTATTCTTTTGAATTCACCTTGAATTCTTTTGCATTCTTTGAATTCTTTTGAGTTTATTTTGTGCTCTTTGAATAATTCTTTTGAATTATTCGAATTCCTTTAAATTCACCTTGAATTATTTTGAATTCATCTTGTATTTTTTTTAATTAATTTTTTATTCTTTTAAATTAATTTTTTATTCTATTAAATACATCTTGCATTCTTTGAATTATTCTTTTGAATTCACTTTGTATTTATTTATTTAATCAAGTAAAGGAACAATATCCCAATTCTCTGAATTCTCTGAATTCTTTGAATTCTCTGAGTTCTCTGAATTCTCTGAGTTCTCTGAATTCTATAAATTCTCTGAATTCTTTGAATTCTTGAATTCAGGTGTACATTAGAATTGTGTTTAACCCCTCGACATTTGGGGATTTCGGGATCAGGAATAAAATGATACTCATTTTTTTCTAATGGATTAGTGACGATCTTTTTAAAAGATTCAAAAATCTTTTCCCATCGTTTAATTTAATTAATTTAATTCATCAATAACCATCATTAGTAGGGCAGGCCAAAAATATCGAATTTTTAATAATCAAATCCCAATTGTGAACAAAAGTTGCCTTTTCTAATCAAGATGAGTAAATTGGTCAATATTTTAAGTTTAATTTTGATTTTTTTTAAATTTGATTTTTTTGTTTACTTTTTCTCAGATTTCTCTAATATAATAAAATGAAGCATATTTTTTACAATAGTAGAAAAAAAGGAAGCTTGTGACGCCTTGACAGAAAAAATTGTAGATACAATTATCCTAATTAGGAAAGACTTTTTTTCATAATCGGGTCAACATTTTTTAAACCTAATTGTAAGAGAAATTTATTGAAAGGTGAAGTACGCATTAAATGGTGTCACTAGTTTAATACAGTCACATGGTAAGAGGGCTGCAATTTATACAAGGAAAGCACAGTATAGAAACAACTAAGAAGTAAGAACATTTAACAGAAGAATTTATAGTAACAGAACGATTGTCGAGATATATCCATTAATTTAGAAAAGCACCACAGAAAAAGACACCTAATGTAAAACATTGAAAAATATAGACAGATACTCTGAAAAAATAAAAAAATAAGTGGAAACTAAATGCTTGAAATTAATTGTAATGTCATATTGAATTTTTTGTTTAATTGTTTATATTATGAGAACCGTGTATTAGGTATTTAAAGTTTCCTGCAGATAATTCTCTTGAGAGGCAAACTTCATGTATGGTTGCGCTGTTTTGAGTTATGTCATTTTTCTTTTTCGTGAATTCTCATGTATTGTTATGTGTCTATCGAGAACATTTTAAGTTGTTCCAGAGTTACTGTGGGGAATTATTTTCAATTTATCATAATATAGTATATATTATAATAAAATATATACGCATAATAAATTTTAGCAGTCGAGAATCACATCTTATAATTAAAAATGCAGTCTTAAAAAAATAAATCATATAAGAAATAGACACCAAAAACATTGAAAATTGTTCCAGGGAGCTTCTTAAATTCCATAATGTTAAAGAAATAATTTTCTTTTCTTGGTAGGAGAAAAGTCCATATAAATGAAGAAGAAGAAAAATTAATATATAAATAGATTAAGGAGGAAAAAATAGAAAAATATAGAAAAAACGTGCAGGAAATTCAATAGGCATGCACCTTCAATAGTTACTAAAGCTCTTACCTCTATAAATTTTGAGTATTATTATGTTTGGAAAAATCCTATTTTCTTATCCAATATGGTTTTAATGTTCTCTTCGGCCTCATTTTCAGGGAGGATCTTCTCAAACGAAGATATAATACGTGCCTACGATACTCTTATACTAAAATCTCACTTGAATCAATATTTTTTTATTTCGATATTGGAAAATATATTCAGAAATATTTAATAGAATTAAGGTGAAAAGGATTTTCAAATAGTTAATAATTATAGAAATCTTGAAAGATAAACTTAACGATTTAAAGCAAAGAAATTCCTTTTTGTTACTTCATTATAAATATAATATCTTGCATTTGTTTTATCGTTTTTATTACTTCAGTAAAATTAAATCCTTTTACTAAAAATTATATATCAACTAAAGAGCCTAAATAAAATTAAAAGCCATGATATTCTATGGAAATGATATTAAACCTATAATACGTCGATTTCTAAAGCATATTTTTCATAATTTTCGTAAAATTATCATTTTTCGTGGTGTCAATTATTGTGGACTGAAATTTGCGGTTTAATTTTTTAAATCGGCTCGGCGCCATCGTTTATTTCGTACATTGAGGATAATTCAGCTTCAGATGCTAATTTTACAGCCAATGACAATGACATTTTTCTAACAAACAAGAATGATTATTTAAACCGATAATATCCCTTACAGAAGGTATAGGACGCGTCTTATTCGATAAATAATATAGCTCTCCTTTTTTTACAATCATCTACATAATGTTCGCATGGAAGTGTAATAATAATCGTTTACCTGAATATTCATCAAAGCGCAGATCTTTTTGACGTGTCACTTTGTTTTGTTAATATATTATCATCGTTTCTTAATGTTATCGTACCCTTATCGCCTCTTCGTACTCCTCATTATTATTAACATGTACATATATTATATAACATCGGTAAATAATTTTTAAGCCTTAAAACATATCTAGATATAATTATCTCAAACGTTCTATACATGCTGTTCGTAAAAGTGGCAATCATTTACGACAAAAGTTATAATTGTAAACAATTTTTGTTTATAATGTATGAGAAATATTATTGATAGTCTTATTTTTCACGGATTTAAAGTTCATTATAGCAATTTGCTTTCTTAAAAAGTGTGGTTTTTCAATATTGATTGAAAGGGCTCTTTTCTTACTAAATTGTCAAATTCGTTAATAGAGATCATACTTTACGAACATCTTGTATACCTTCACTTTACAACTTTTCCTGTCATTTCTTTTCTTTGAATTCGACTGAGGAGAGACAATAACTTCTTTTCGAGTTAATTACCAGATTGATAAGTTAGTGTCTTTCCTGATAAAAGCAAAGAAAAATTTCTTAGAACAGTTGTATCAGTTACAAATTTTTAATAAAAAACCCCCTTTCTATAAATAATAAAAATAAACCCCTTTTTTATCTAGAAATGATTAACTTAGAAAAGAATTCTGTGATGTTCCATAAAATACAAATCAAATTAAGATTGAACCTTAATGTGCTTTTGACGAGGTAATTCAAATATATGATTTCAGCTCTATTTTACGATCAACATGATTTTATGAGCAACATAGTTCATGCCACCTGCGTTTACGTTAAAGAAAACTTGGCATTTTTACTCTGGAATAAATAATTATTTCAAAATGAATCATTTTACCCTAGTGTTAACATGCACAACAGACAGTTGATATTAATATATTGATCGAACACAGGTAATGGTTGATACAATAGTTCCGATTCATTTTTCCATGCCACCAAGCCCAGAAAATATTGTTTACAGTCATTCAATATGATACAACTGTTATATAAATAATTGTTATACATCGTGGATTAGACTGTTATATAAAGGTACATAACAGTCTCAGCTGGGAAAAGTCTTGATTGAAGAGAACACCCAATGATGCCTGGAATTTTTTGTCAAAGGAAAAACTGAACTCGAGATAAGAAATCAATCAAAAAAATTTTGAGGTTCCGTTTAAAATCGTTGAAACTCGAAAATTGAAGAAAGGTCGTTAACAAGCTTCCGATAGTCACGCTGGATGAACTTCAAGGTGATTTTCCAAATAGAAGGATCAGTTTCTCAAAATTGATCCACATCGTTGTGCTGGCAAGATGTTTCTCGACGAGACATCATAGAGGAAATATCATATCGAGAAGAAAAACTCTTCTTTCCAATTTTTTCCTATTTTTTTGGGTTAATTATTCCTTCTCTACACTTAGGATCGAATACTTGAATCGTCTCAAATATAAAAGCCAATTATGAAGGATATTAGATTCTCTCGTTTTTTCTGTAAGATCCACGTGATTATGAATACATTCACTTGGATTGGTACGATTATGGATGTACTTAATTTCTTGGTGATTGAATTTTTTTCCCAATCTCTCCTCTTCTTTTGTTTTGGGGATTTCAGATTGTATTCACTTCTGAGTGTCGCTTCCCCCCGTGGTACTCGCTGAAAATAAGGTATTTCCAGAGATTTTAGATGAAGTATAATCTTGAGTGAAGGATCGTACTGGCGTTTTTTAAAAAAAACTATATAATTAATCATTATTATGCATGCAAGACCTATTCGATTGACACGAGCACGTGAGTGTAAATATATTTTGAGAAATTGTATTCTAAGAAAGACCATATCCAACAGTTTGGTCGTCGAGTTTTAGGGATCAATTGCATGCAAGTAGGTCAGCCAACTTTGCGACTCGAAAATGTGTCGTACTTTATATCAATTTTGCAACTTTTCTTTCCCTTTTTTATTTAAGAATCGATATAGAATGAGAAACATCAGTATTTGTGATTTAATTAAATTTAACTTAATAGAAATTTCAATAAACTGAAATATTTATCTTCAACAATACTTCGAAATTCAAAAAGAATAAAAAAATGTATTAGGTTCTTAAAAATTCTCTACTTTGGTTTCATTTTGTAATTTGATGCGATAGAACACAAACAAGTAAATTTTCTTGCAATTAAATTAATTTAAACAAAATTTTAAATATATATTTTCAAACTACCATAAGTTTATAAACGTAAGCTAACATTGACTGCAGGCTATCTTCCATCTGATTAAGATATGATAATCTAGACTTCTTTTTATATAAGACCATTAATTTCAAAATATACTTTATAACACATAAAAAAGGAGAAATTAGCTCATTCGCAGGCTAAAATCGATTTTTCACACTAACGAAGTACAAAAGAGCGAAATTCACATTTCATGCGAGAAGACAAATGCTAAAATGCAGAGAAAACAAGCAACAATATAAAAATATCATTCAGTATCAAATTAAGCCATGCAATTTTACTGATTAATGGAAAAGACAGATTGGAAGCTTGAAGATCGTCCCAGATTAAAATTTTTATTAATTTGTTTTAAAATTATTATATA